>JAGPOW010001614.1:1961028-2044673 GCA_030014935.1 Caiman crocodilus
GGTCCCTTTTCTTTGTTCCCCTGTGTTTATGGATGTTTGCATTTTCTAAACATCTCAACTTTGAGAATATGATCCTTTCACGGAGATGAAGTATTTATTATACTAGTCATCATAATTTGCCATGACTTCTTGGTTGCACTAGCATTTTAGATTCAGGACCATGAAGTCTGCTGATCATTTTAAGCAAATTGTTTATCTTAGTTGACTTGTATGAGTCTAAATCTAGTTGTATGATTTTAGCTTGTTGACTTCACAAATACTACCACAGATTTTCTGTGGAATTTTTTTATAAGACATCTGTCATAATTGCCATAATTGGAAATACTTGCCTTGATAAACCAAGTGCTGCTATTTTAGTGTTTTCGGTTTTCCATATAACAGATGTTGGATATGTTTCAAATATCAAAATACCCTGAGTTAAATTTGGTATGGATAATCGTATATATTTAGGTGTAGGCATGATGAGCACTGGAGAAGCTAAGCACTAGCATATGTATTTACGAGGGCTCTTTGGAAATTTGCTGTTGCTTCCAGAAAGGGCAATATCCAGGAGATTGACCAACACCTGTCTTGTACAGTGCCTGGTATGGGACTGAAGAGCTAATATACTATAACTTTTATGTAGGATTGAGGTTGAAAACTGTAGCATTTTCTTTGCCCTGGCTGTATGTAAACTGGAACTCTTCCCTAAAACTTCCCATTGCTGGCACAATTCCACTAGTAGAGGTGATGGTATAGAGTAGGTGTGAAGCTTGGTACCTCACCTAATCCTGTTTGGAGCATGTTTTGATGAGGGGTTTTGACTACAAAGCAGCAGCTTTTGCCAGTGAAGTTGCACTAATAGCACCGTTGGCAATTTTTAATATGAACAAAGTATTCGTGTTTGAAGATGTTTTTCAGGAACATGAGTTAGTGCAGTACTGGGCAGTTTTACTACAGAAAAGCACAATCAGCTGTAAACTCTTAACAGTTGTGAAGTATCCATTGCTGTCCCAGTGAAAGTCTCTCTCTCTCTCAGAAAATAGGTGACTTGTAAATGTTTTTAGCATCGACTGTTTTAATGACGATTTAGTTAGATGTCCTGCTAGGATAATTTAATTATATCATGTGATCTTATTTCTGCTCCTTCTTGTTATGACACAGTCTTTAATTATATGGTCATAAACTATTTCCCCCATGTCCCCAGGACCTTGGTTTCATTCTTTTTTTTTTTTTTAAGGACTGAGAGCAAATTAGCTATAGTCCCTGCCTCATTCTAAAGTCAGTTTGGAAATGAGTGAATTAGACCCAGACACACAGGTAGGAAATGAATGGTCATATAGTTGAGGCTTGTTGACCTGGGATGTGAAAAGTGGCTGTCAGATTATCAGTGAAACGTTAGGCATATCTCCTAAGGACAGTTTTCAAAGGTGGCTGTGGTATTTATTTTATACCTTGGCTGTGTAGGTTGAGACATCTTTAGAGCTTGACTTGTAAAACTGTTGAGCACTTGGAGTTGGTTGAAGTCAGTGGAGCTGCAGACCCTCAGCACTGCTGGAAAATCGTGACCCAGTTGTGTTGGGTTGAGTCCTTGGTCACTGAGGAATCATAAACTAATAGCATGTATTTTCCTCAAATACTGGCCTAGTCTTGATGTTGCAGAATGATACTTCTCTATTTCTTAAGTGAAGTTTTGAAGATGCATTCATTTTAACATTTCTGATATGGCTGAATATTGAATGCAGCAGAGAATCTAATGAGGCAGTAAAGCATTCTGACCTAGATAATATTTCACCACTAAGATATTCACATTTTGTCAGTTCTTATGCCCCAAAGATGTTCATTTCGCCTCAAAAGCGTCAACTTACCTTTGACTGTACCTCTCCCTAGGTGAAGTATCCCAAGAGGCCAAACTTATGCTGCCCTGCAGACGTTAAACCCTCACGTTGCACAGCACTAAGTGACTCCAGGGACAGTCCTATTGTATTCCCCGTGAGGAAGCACGCAGCTCTCTGTTGCTTCAGCCAGCAAGTGTATATGCTTCCCAAGTCCTGGAGTGCAGCAGAAGTGACTCCAGTGTAAAGTGAATCAAGGAGGGGTCCATCCACCATTTGCCAAATGCAGTAGTGATTAGGGCACGCTGCCCAGGAAGTAGGAGATGTGGATTCTAGGCAACTACTCTGGGTTCGGGCAGCGCCCCAGAGTGCCAGTGACCTGCAGCTACAGGGCGCTGGGTCACTGGGCACTTCTGGTACTCTGTCTATAGCTGCGGGATGTTGGGTCACTGGCACCGTGGGGTGCTGCCAGAACCTAGAGTCTGTGGCTGCCAGGGCTGAGAGTCCCCTCACTGGCAGGACTCCCAGCTCCAGCAGGGCATGGTGCACCCCTGGAGCTGGGAGGACCTGGGGGGTCAGCTGATGGGTCTCTCCTGCTACACGTGCAAATTTAAAGCTGGATAGCCACCAGCTATAAAGCTATGACATGTTTTCAAGGTCTTATTTTATAGTTGGTTGGACCTTTTTATGGCATGGTTGATACTTTGCATGTATAGCTGGTCTCTTAATTGTATGAGTAACCAGTTAATGGCACAGTTGCATACAGAGTAGAGGGAGGGCAGGCAGCTGGCTCTGACTCTGGCCCTGAGTCTGGGCTGGAGCCAGTTGGACCCACAGCAGCCTTCTGCCCTCACCTCTGCTTCTCCTCTTCAGCAGGCGTGGCAGGAGGTGCAGTTGTCTGAATTGTGTAATCAATCCCATCATACCTTTACCTGCATATGTAGAGGGGCCCTGATGAGGGACTTTTCCCTCCTATGCTGATTTGGGGCGGGGGAGTTCATCTTAGATTTGAGTTAATACAGTATCTTTCTGGGTCAAAATGGAGAGGCACAAGGAGTCTAGGCATAGTGGTTTTGTGGCAGATGTTCAGCTGGAATGGGATTGTGCTTAGTGAGTTGGATGGGGAAGTGGCGCTTCTGGGTGTCCTGGAGGCAGAACGACCTGGGTCTCTATATTTGTTATGGGATATGGAACGTATGTGTGTGACATGTTCCAAAATACCAGGCACTCCTCTGCAGTAAAGGCAGCTGGAGTAGGGAGTAGGCAGCAGAAAGGGAGGCCTTGTGGAGAGAACTTGGAGTAGTTTGGAGGGGTATGTGTATTTAATGCAGATTTAGAGTATCTTCTTGTAATCGGCATCATTGAATTAATCTACCATGTCAGTTGTTGTCCTCTCTTTGTACTTAAAAAGCTGGAAGAAGAGATATTAATTTATTATTATTATTTTTATTTTATTTAGCTGGAAAGAGGTGACTTCCTCTCAGAAGAATGGAGAGAGCGAATTGCAAACACAAGGTACAGTAGAGTAATTGATTATGGTTTCTTTTGAAATGTTAATACTTGTCAGTTTATGTAATGGAAACTGGGATTATGGCCAGCTCATAATATAGAATTTCTGTAGCTATCAGTTAAAGCAAATCTGCCAGTTTTACAGTAGAATTGCGTAAGGGAGAACGAGTTTAAATGCGTGTCCCCCTTAATGGGAATAGCCAGAATACATTCCTGTTCCATAGATAAAGAATAGACCCTTTTGTATCTTCACTTTCTTGTAGTTTGTGACTCTTGAATATGTACCAGCCTTAATGGATGCCAGATCATGCGGTTAAGATAGCTGTATATCTTAATAAGCCGGTGCTCATTTACACTGGCTCTTCTGTTGAACTGATCATCTTGGGTATTGGAATGTCCGCCCCCAGCGAAGATCTACATATCACATAGGCTGCTTACAGATGTGAAAAACAGACAAAGTAGCGCTTTAGGGTGCTTGCTAAAGTTAAACGAAACCAACCAACAAACAAAATTCCTCCTCAAAGCCTTGGCACTTCACTTCAAATCCCACGTGCTCCTGCACTGAGCCCAGCACATGCCCAGAAAAGGCAGCACGTTAGTTGGACCCAGATCATCCAATGTCTGTATAGATCAGGCCCTTTTATCTAATAGCTGATTGAATCAGATTTTAGGTAAAAGCGCCAAAAAGCCCTGCTGAAGCACCCACTCTATACAGATGCTGGGGAGCCGGGTCAAACTAATGCTCTTTCTCTTCTGGAAAGCGCTTTTCTTTTTTTCTTGTATGTGTGTCTGCTCTGCCTCCCACCTGCCCTCCACCCCTCCATCTGTCAGTGCCCATAGAGTCTGTGCTACCAGAAGGGGGAGCAACATGTTCAACCTCCCCCCACCCCTAAACTTTTGTGCATGGTCTTATATTCAGAGGGCTTGCTTACTGTGATAGACTCTTCCTGGCAAGGACCTCCTAGGTCAAGCTCTTACTTGATGAAATGAAAGACATTTGATAGAAAGACTTTTTGAAAATCTCCCAAACTGTGGCAAGTCATGGGTGGTTTCCAGGAGTACTCCATGAAAAAGGCGCCTGTTAGGCTGATGAGTATTGCATTATTATGTATCCTAGTAAAGACTTGTTGGGCTGGCTTTTAATTTGTGGGCAGACTTGTCCCCACCCTGTGGTGAGGTTTTGCTTTGTTTGTCATTTGCTGTTTTAAATATACACCCCTCTGTGGCCTGTGCAGCTTTCCTCCATTTCTTTCGAGCAATTTTTGAATGGAGATGGTCTTCTGTTTTGCATCAGCAAATGCCAGTAGATCTTAGTTACTTTGCATGATGCAGTTAATTGTCACTGTACCATATCACTATCACCACCTCTTTCCAACAGAAGTTCTTAAAGTAGTAGTTCTTCATCCAAAAGCTCTAGGCATTTGAACTTGCCTGCAATCACAGAATTATTCAGTAATTGCCGCTAATTATATTGAAATTAGTGGATCAGTTGGTATATGGCCCAGCTTTACTGTGCCCTTTTTTTTTAATTGTAGGAGGCCCAAACCCTTAAAAGTACATTTGCATTTTTGTGTGGACAATTCTTGTTTTAGTTCACGCTTAAACTTCTGATATTTAAGCAAGATGCGTGGCATTTTTAATTTCTACTGACTATGCTTGTGGCTTAGAACTATGTACTTAAAAGGCAGTAAACCAAATAAGGGGAAAATAGCTCTTTTGCTATTAGTGTGCAAAGCAAGTATTCTGAGTGAGCTTTTAAAAGAGAGATTTCTGGCTAACTTTATCTTTTTCCTTTCTCCCCTGATGATTCTCTAGTGACTTTACTATGTTTGGCTGTGCTCATGAGGCCTCTATTTGACATAGAAGTGGAAAGTACAAGGAAGGAACCCCTTATGGCCTTGCTTGCCAGACAGACAGGGTTTCCCAAATAACCATAAGCAGGGGCAGGGAACATATATATATTTTATTGGCACATAGATCTCTCTCTTTATTGTGGTTTTAAATGGCTTTGGCTGCTGCTCTTCAGCACGTTTCTTGCATGGAGGCACCAGAAGGGGAAGTTTCCAAACTAGCTTCTCTCACAAAGAAATAAACTGTCTTAAACAGCATTTTGTAGGCCTCTTTAACTAGCTTGATCTTGCAAGGGGATGAATATATTTTGAGTTGCGTATCCCTTTTTCCCATTGAGTTCATTAGAAATCAAGGACAATCAAGAACGCCTAAGATGGCCCCAAATTTCTAGTTTTCAAAGTGCATGGACACGTACATTTGGAGCAGTTTCAAGAGGGCAGCAGGTGTTATGTTCTCATCCTTGTGTGGACAAGTAGGGAACAATACAAGCGCAGTAAAACCACTCCTACTTTAACTCTGGATAAAGTAATGCTGAAGTTGGCAAAGTTTTTTGCTATCCTGTCGTTCCTGACTTTTCCACATGTATAAACTGGAATGTAACAGCTGCTGCCACTTCGAAAAGTTCCCTTTTTTGAAGCAGCTCTGCATATACAAGCGTCTGTATCCAAAGACTCATCTGAAATAAATATAGATTTTTCCATTTATAATGTGCCCTGCTGCTTATTACTTTTGGCTGAAGTTTCTCACTTCCTGATACTTATGGTTGTCTTCCCCTTCCCCTGCCTCCCCCCACTTTTTTTTAAATTCCTTTTTGCAACTTGCTGGATTTCTCCTTTCAAGGCTTTGATATTTTAAGTGAACACCCTACACAATTTAAACCTAGTCATGAGAGATGTTAATTGGAGTGTAAGGAAAGCTTACATGAGCAAGACATGTTGAGAGACTAGGGAGAAAGGGATGATCTATGCAAATGTCTTGATATTAATGTTGTAAAGGAGCTATGCTATTTTGCCATCCTGTTTCTATATAGCCATTTGGTACTTTTGCAGAAAGAATTGCATGCACTGGGGTCTGTCAAGCTGGGCTATCTTCCCTTTTCCAGGGGAGCTTGCTGAGTGCCATAAACATGTCAACAGTAGCTCTGTTCACATGTGTTTGAAAGAAGCTGCCAGACAGAGGGGAAAACGTTTGTAATGTTATGATGGTGAAACTTGCCAACATGGTTGCTAACTAATGAATTCACAGTGCAGAAGCTCCTGGTCTGATGAATGGAAGTGTCATAATATAACACTTTTCCTTTAATATAATTTACTCCAGCAACATCTGTGAATACCCATTTTTAACTTTTTGCATAGTGGAGTTTGCAAGAGGAGAAACATAATGTTTCTCAAGGGAAATGGCTATACAACCTTGGGACACTAGCTATACAAACTTGGCAGCATTCTTGTGTTTGACAGTAGTGATTATCATTCATGGAGCTTTACAGATTTCGGAGGGTTAGCAGTTTGTGTATACTGAAATGCCATTTGTCTGTTCCTGTTTATTGACTAGACTTATCTTGCAGTGTTATTTTTGTGAATAATTTTGCCTTTGGTCCTGAGGTGGATCACCAACTGAAGGAGCGATTTGCGAACATGAAGGAAGGTAACGCATTGAACTTAAACTCTTTTTTTTTTCCCCCCCTCATTAGTTTCTTGTTTGCTATGAGAGCTGCTGACTGACTGTTCTACCATTTCTGCTGCCCATTAAAAGTACCGAGAGGTTTTTTTGTGCATAGTTTTAATGTTAACAGGCTCTACTACATGTTATCCATTTCTGCCTGGCTATCTTTAGCAGGCAGCCTCTACTGTAAAAGTCAGTGGGCGTCATTAAGAAACCACATCAAATGGATTGCATTGTTTTAAATGTTGCTGCTATTATATACGTATGCAAATCGTTTCTATGACACAAAGGCTTTTTCACTGTGGCATCCTTCATAATGTTTTAAATATCTAATCTGGAATGTGTTTTTTATCTTTAATCATTCTATTTGTATTTATCCTGTTTATGGGCAAGTTTGGTAATGGCTAATGCTTTAAGAGCTTTGTTCTTTACTTAAAAATGACACCATTTAAGATGAATTGTAAAAACTCCACCTCCACCAGGATTCATACCCTAGATAAGTGATTCTTAAACTATGATCTGTAAGTTCCTTTGTTCTGTAGAAAAAAAAGCTTTGAGAATCAGTAAAGAATCTGGGTAAGAAAAGATCTTTGTCCTTTTGAATGTTTGTACAGACTAAAAGAAGAGTGGAATACCATTTCCTTAGACTGTTAAAACTGAAAGCTCTTAAAAACCTTTAATTAGTTTGCTTTCATGCTTCCTTCAGTTAGGACAGCGAGTGAGTAATCTCATTTAATCGGCTCTATTATATCTTTTTCCAGGTGGCAGAATCGTGTCCTCAAAACCTTTTGCACCTCTGAATTTTAGAATAAATAGTCGAAACTTGAGTGGTAATGTTGGCTTTTCTCATTTCTTAGATTTGAATATTTGGCATTCAGCATCTGCTTTCTTTGTGTAAAGAAGAAAAGCGTTGAAAAGAAGTAGAAGCCTGCTATTGTGTGTTTAAAGCTAAGGCATTGAAGTGATTGGTGCCTCGAAAATATCAAAAAAGAGATGAAATGTCACGGCTCCCTTAAGACTTGTATTGATGACATCTCTCCTTTTAAAAACTTCCGTTGGTCATCAGCTCTTCAGCCCAGCTTCCTTGCTATGTGCTTATCGTTATGGGCCCCTTGTGCAAACCAGCTGCAGAGGAATCTGTTTCCTCTGCAGCAACTCTTAAAAGAATTTAGATAAGTGGGCATAAAAAGAAATGACCTTTGCATCATGGATACAGTGGAAATTGTATTGCAGCAGTCAGTCCCACCTAGTAACTACTTCACCTGGACTATATAATACTGAATATACATGCCTGCAATATTCTAAGACTCATTCCAGTCTTAATGGCTTTTTTCCCCCAAAGAGGAGAGGGCAGATTTCAGGGAAATGCCATCCACTTAGAGAGTTCATGACCTAATTTTGCATTTCCTTGATGTAGCAGGCAGGTGTATTCATTTGCTCTATGCCATGGTCCCTCATGCTGCCGCCTTATCAGTTTTTCCCAGAAACAATTTTACTTAGCATTTTTGCTTTGATATGAGGCAGCTGGTACCATCTACTACTTCCTGTTACTGCTTTGCTTTTAAAACCCATGTGGTAAAATGCTTTCAGGAGTGAAGTGGCATAGGCAGGGATGAAATTTCCCCCTTTAAGCTCTTCTTTAAAGTGACTGCTCTTTGGGATTTTAATTTCTATTAGCAAATGATCAATAAGTGGGTCATGCAGTAAAAAGAGAGAGTTAGGACAAACTAAAAACCAGTATTAAATTGTGGTAAACTAGCGATCAGACTTATTGAACTCATTTGCTCTAAATACCATTTGAATTCATTCGTTCTTCACTGGTTCAACATCTCTTTAAGCAGAAGTGAGTATGCATAATCTTTTCTACACAGTCATGCCATTCACTTGAGCATTTGTTGGTGATAGAAATATTTGGAATTAGTAGGTATAGGATCAGTATAGATAACAAAACAGTTGAAAATGTGTTTGTCCTTATACCCAAGCACTTATGGTGGGACTGAGCAGAGTCCTGGTCTGGAACTTGTGTAGCTTTTGCCACATCCAAAGTTTAGCTAGGCTATGCGCATGTTTTATATTTGCAAAGTAATCGTATCCTATGCAGACTATTGTAGTTGTGGACAGGATGGTTTTTGAGGTACAAATGGTTTTGTTACTCCAAATTGGCTGAAGATCTTTGCAAGAAAAATTAGAAATGTAGATGCTTTATTTGCATGTTTTAGGTAAATGTGGCATGCGGAAAAAAAGTACAGACATAATTTTTAAAATGAACAGTGCTCCTTCATCTTAGTTAACTAACGCTGTTTAATGTAACTAAATATTTTTCTGTTTGGGGATTAGTGTATATTTCTTGTTATTCATTCTGCAGTTCTTTTTTTCTAAAATTTACTATAGAATTGGCGAAGGGCCTAGTAAAACTGGATTGGCTCCAGTGGAGAGAGAGGAAGGGTGTTTTCTGCACAGGGACTACTTTTACCATGTAAACATACCTAGAGAGTGCTAGACCAGTTTTGCTCTTGATAAGCAGTGGGAAATTAAGTGAACTTTACCCTAATATGGATTTTTTCCTTTTTAGATATTGGCACTATAATGAGAGTTGTGGAATTATCACCACTGAAAGGGTCTGTTTCATGGACAGGGAAACCAGTTTCCTACTACCTGCATACTATTGATCGAACCATAGTAAGTGTAAATGCTGGCTAATGGAACTTTTTTTAAATTGAAGGCACTGTAGTAATCTCAGACTAAGCTTATTAGGGTTCTTCCTTAATATTCCCTCTGAATTGTTATGGATGTGCAGTATGGCTCTTTTTGAAGTGGATTGCATTTTACCCACAACTAACTTGTGCATTTAGCATGCAGCGCATGTACAAATTATAGTTTACCATCATTATTATGAACCTTTGACTCTTTCATAGCAGCAGGTTTTTCAGAAATGCAGTTGGGCATAGCCCTGTGGTAGTCTGTATGTGAATCAGCTAGTTAAAGATAGTTATACAGATGAACAAACACAAATCCCTTTTGCACCATAGTTCACTGGAGCTGTTGATGCTCCCTACTAGATTCTTTATTCCGAGTAAAGAACCAGCAGAAGGAATCTGAATTTTTTTAAATGTGCTGTGTGCTTTTGCATTCGGCCCATAATTCTCTATTTGAATTTTTAAGTTCTTCTAGATTGAACATGTGTTTTCTGAATATGGTTATGCATTAATTTTTTTTTCAGTTTTGTAAGGAAAACCTACGTGTGTGTGAATTCTTATTTTACAGAAGAATGCTTTACCCTCATGACCTGAATTTTTGTAACCTAATGGTGTATAAACTTCTCTTTTAAGCCCAGGCAACTCTGTTGGTGCTTACGTTGTAAATGTGTATGTTAGAATGGAGATAAATGTGTTATTTTGGTGGACTACCAGACTAAAGTAGTCTCCTATTGAATATAACCTTCTGCTGAGCAGAGATATATAACACAAAGCTTTATAATAAGGATAGGCTGCACTGAAGATGATAAACCACATTGAGGCTTGGACTGAATCCCGCTAGCACACATTTGCTTCTCTTCAAAAAGAATTAAATGGAAGCGACTTTCTGATGTAGCTTATCAAAAGGGAAGTCATAAGAATATCTACAGTTTTGCCCTCCTTTTTAGCAATTAATGTTTTTGTTTTTACACATCTGTCTATTCTGATGTATAGAATGACTCTTTTATCTTTCCCCTTTCAGCTTGAAAACTATTTTTCTAGTCTCAAAAATCCAAAACTCAGGGTAAGTTGTGGGTATTTTTTTTGTACAACGTGCTCAGTGTAATGGAACATTCAGTATGCTGATTTTAAAAATTAACTTGATAAGTTTATCAGCAACCGATGGGTAATGTGTTTTGAATCCTTCAAGAAAGATACCTCTAGAAAATTAATGTCATTAGAATGAAGTAACATGAGATGGCAGTAGTGTCTTGATAGCATCTCAGAAGAAATCTGTAGTAGTTGAACATCAGTGGAGATGCCCAGAGTTGTGGCAGTCTTCCATTTATGTTGTCTACCTAACAGATTGTTAATGTTTGTTGCACTCAAGAACCAGACTTTTAAGATGGACAGTTGTTTCTTTCTTGATGATGAATCTTGATTGAGAGAAAGAAGAGGGCTTTCAGTTACTACTGGCAGTCACCTTATTAATTCTGAAATGTGACTTATAATGTTGGCCACAGTGCTTTACTGTTGTGCAAGGAGCTCAGACCCCAGAGGTTTCTGAGACCTTGTGCTGTGCTGAATTGGACACATCACATGACAGCTTAGAGAGAAGCTGTGAGGCTGGAATTCCAGTGTATACATCTGGAAGGTTTTGAGATGTGGGATGTAGTTTTAGGGCTCAGCCGTTGTCCTCCTAGTTAACTTTTTGATGGTAGTTGGGAATTTAGGGTTTAGTGGATGCAGGGCGTATAGTTTTTTGGACTGCTGAATTCAAACTTGGGGGAGAGATTTTGACAGTGAAAAGAAAGGAAGAAAATCCACGGGGTGGTTTTCAGATTTTTTTTTTTTTTTTTTTAAATAAACCTAGAGAAACTATTTTTATCTGGAACTGCCTTTCTCATCTCTGTTCTTTCCCCTCACCTTAATGATGAGGCAGGACAGAGTGACACTAGAGACTAACTGGTTCAGAGAGGCATAAGCTATGACAGGATCTGCTGAAGTACTTGTCATCTGTGTCATAGCATCAGACAAAGTGGGGTGCTACCTACAAAGCTTATTCCTCTCTGAACCAGTTAGTCTCAAAGGTGCCACCCTGCCCTGGTTTCTGTGACTGCATACTGACATGGATAGTGACCCCACTCCACCTTTATGATGAAAGTATTGAATTACAGAATTATAAAGAAGTTAACTCACCTGGAAAGTACAAGATTTTGTTTTGGAGCTCTGTCAAGTTTCACATCTTGGGCCTCTGACGAATGTTGGTGGGGGAAAAAAGGCTCTTTACTGGAAGAAATATATTGGTTCAACCCAGCTCTGCGGCATCTATATAGATTGGGTGCTTCAGTGGGACTTTTTGGTGCTTCTATCTAAAGCTCATTCAATCAGCTATTAGATAAAAATGCCAAAAAGCCTTGCTGAAGTGCCCAATCTATACAGATGTTGGACGAGCCAGATCCCACTAACGTTATGCCTCTTCTGACCGTGTGCTGAGCTTGAAGTAAAGCACTACTTTTTTTCATGTCCATAAGCAGTTCTTAGTGGCCAGTCAAGTATTATGCTTTTCAGTTGCTTTTCAGCTTGATTATCTTAAGGACAGATATGGTGAGGATTAAATTAGGCAATGTTTCTAAGACTCGATTCATGGCTTTTCCATTTCAAGTTCCTTAAATATTCTGTAGTGATATAACAACATATTTAATGTGAGATATAAATAGAGCCATTGATATTTAACACAGGCTTGTTTTAAAAATTCCAGGATCTAACTCTCTAACTCCTTCAAGTATAGTGCCTAGACTAAAGTGGCCAGAGGTTTGCTAAGCAGCTGGGCCTTTTGGTGTGGATGCAACTGTCAGTAGAATTTTATTCTGCTATCCGTTATGCCAGGTCCCAGAGTGCCAGCAGCTTAGCTGCTAGAATTTCATCTACATTGGGTGTTTTGCTGGCATAGACATGTTGGCAACTGGCATAGCTAACATAGTACTGTTGGCAGAACTTGGTAATGTAGACTAAGCTAAACTTGTCGTCTGGAGTGGGATAGGTCAGTGTTCCCTCCCCGGTACTAAAAGATGTTCTTTCTTTTTTTTTTTAATACCTCCCTTGGCATTTTGTGCAGGAGGAACAAGAGGCAGCTAGACGTCGTCAGCAAAGAGAAAACAAGAGCAACACAACAACTCCGACAAAGGTGCACGAAAACAAGGTCACTTCCCTCTTACATTTTCATAGGAAAAAAAAAGGTTTTGTGTTTGCTAAGGTGCAAAGCTGTGATCTGCACTTGTCTACATGGGGACATTAACTAGATTAGTTTTATTTCAGAGAAGTTAATCTGGAGTAGCTCTCCCTGCGGATATGCTGTTCCAGAAAACATCATTTCAGAATAATTAGTGCCCTAGTTATTCTGGGGCAATAGGGATTCTGGTCATTTTCCCTGGGTTAGCAAGCCTTTAGTCTCAAATATGGATTTGCAGACCATGTCATAGGCCACATCAGACTTAATTTTAGTATGTGTGCTACCACCTTTTACATTTATTATAAAGGCTGCTTCCTTTCCAATTTGTAGCTGTGTAGTTTCCCTGCCTTAGATGCAGAAATTATCCATGTGAAAATTAATATCAGGGTTTTAACAGAATGTAATACAGTAGTTGCAAATAAAGAGCTAGCACTAAGTGTGCAGATTTATATGGAGAAGAGTTTGGGGAAGCCAGCTCTGCAATAAGCTGACTAAGAAGAGAGGCTGTATAGGATCTTGAGCATGGCATATTAGGTCCCAGGACTGGTTCTAATCCCAGATACAACATTGACTGTCTTTGTCTCGGGCAAGTTACTTAACCTCTAGGCGTGTTTACACGTGCCTCTTCTAAGTGGGCTTAGCCTAAAATTGCCACTTTTAAGGTGCATTAAGGGAGCATGTCTACATGTGTGCATCCTTAATGCACCTGTAAAAATTGTGCTTTCAGGTTACGTGAGCCTAAATTTGGTACCTGCATAAAAGCAGGTATCAAATTTAGGCATAGATAGCTAAGTTGCATTAGCACATGCGTAGATGCAGTAATGCTCATTAACACAGTGTGTCAATGGATAGACACCTCCTTAATGTGCATTAGTGCATCTGCATGTGCTCTGATGTGACTTAGTTATTTGTGCCTTAATTTAATGCACATTAGCGCGTCCACTTGTAGACGTACACCTAAATCACCTTAAGCAAGGGCGCATTTAAGTTTACGCACACCTAAATGCATGTGTAGGGATGCCCATGGGCATCCCCCTCATGGGCATCCCTCTCTATAAACTGGGAATGCTATTTGCTTGCTCTTAGAGAGGGGTGCTTTCAAAATTTGCTAACATTCTGTAGAAAGAAACAGTCTAATATTATTAAAGATCCTCTTGTTCTTTAAACTCATACAGGATTCTGGTCCTGAAGAAGAAAAAGCTGGGGCAAACACCATTAAGAAGCCATCTCCCTCCAAAGCACGCAAGAAGAAGCTGAGTAAAAAAGGAAGGAAAATGGCAGGCAGGAAACGAGGGCGTCCTAAGAAGATGAACACTGCAAATACAGACCGCAAGACCAAGAAGAACCAAACTGCACTGGAGCTTCTGCATGCTCAAACTGTGTCACAGACATCCTCATCCTCTCCTCAGGGTAAGTTCAAGCCATTCATCATTTGCCATGGAGCAGCCTTTTTGCCATGGAGCATATGAGTCTGTTATTTGTGTCCAGGAGAATGTTTTAGCCATAGTAAATGTTTAGAAGTGTTTTGTTCTCTCCCCCGCATCTCCCGGGAACCAGACTCTCTTTAAGCCCCTCCTTTTTATTGTTTAGCTTCTCTGAACCTGAAATAAAACATATCGCTATGTCTAGTTGCTTTATGTCATTATATCCCCTCCCCTTCAGGTGGGATGGTGGAGCCCCAGACTGTCTGTTAGTGGTAATCTAAATGTGTCCATTAGGAATTGTAGCAGAAAAGTAGAATTAAGATTATGGCCCAATGCTTTTGCACGCATCCTGAGGATTATTCCAAACGTGGTCTTGTTGCCTTATGTTAACTTGGCCAAATTACTGGATCTTTTGGTGTTAAATGTGCTCTTTACTGACAGAAATAATCTTTTCTATGTGCCAAAATTGCTGGATTTCATTATTTAAAATGTGGCCTGCATTCCCTTACTTACTAGATGCATACAAGTCACCTCATAGTCCATATTACCAACTACCTCCGAAGGTGCAACGGCATTCATCTAACCAGCTGTTGGTGACTCCCACCCCACCTGCACTACAGAAGCTGCTAGGTAAGATTTTATTTTTCCTGATGCACGGACATTGAAATGGAATCAAGGTGACTCGTGTAGTTTTTTGTCTACAGGGATGGGGCTGTTTTGCTACAATAGCAAAATTCAAGACAAACTTAAATGTTCAAGATGTTTTTTTTTTTAATTCTGACTGATGGGGTTTTATTTTTAATATTTTTTTAAATACAAGCATATTTTACTGTAACACATGAGCTAGGAGAACTGTATTGTTAATAGAAATGGGTTATGTTCCACCAGCACTAAGATAGTCGGTTAATTGTCCAGCTTTTGAAAATGTTGCCTGTCGTTGGCAACAAAGTGGTGTTTGTTACAAGCACCTTTCCACTGAGGTTCCTAAACCTGTCAGAACCTGGGAGGGTTTGTTGTACACATGCTGTCTTTCATACTTGATGTTGTAAGAGGTAAGAAGGGAAGAGAGTACCTGCCTGCCAGCGTTCTTCCTGCTGCTGCTGCTGCCACTGCCGCCATATCCTGTTATCTTGCATGCTGCTAAAGTTGAAACCTTGGTTTGCATTTATTGTTTTTAGCAGAGTTTCAGTTCTCATTTGGCACAAGAGAAAAGAAGCTTGGGTTTTTCAGAAAGCCAAAATGACTTTCCTAGATGGACGCTGCTGGTCCAGAAACAACCCTGCATCGTTTTAAAATAAAATAGTGGTTAATTTAATGACTAAGGGTTACAGGGAGCGGAATTCCAGTTTTCCTCTAAGGGAGATCCAGAAAGCAAAGTAGAAACAAAACAGATTTTTTTTTTTTTGTGAGGGGTTTGGAGCACGGGATGGCTGTCAGGGAGTATGTTCTAAATGTAAAAGATGTTATGATGAGAAGACCTTGAATTTCTTCTGAAAGAAGATTAAGGGAGCAACATACGACCTGAAATAACATTATATGGCACAGCTAGGTTGAGGTATACGTTGGGCACAATGAAGGTTAGCAGGAAACTTGGATGTAAGTGAAAGAGTCTATAGAATAGGGGCACGATAGAAGGGGTAGACAAAGAGCATGACTTCATCAGTATCTTGGTAAGCAGGCTTTGGGGTACAAGGGTGCACTGTGAACAAAAAATGGTCAGCAGGGAAGGTTAAACAGAATCAAGACTAAAGTTAGCTAGAGCATGGAGCAATGTTTTGTCAAAGAGGATAAAAAGAAAGGGGTTGAGTTTGGAGATGCTAAATGTGACTTCTTAGTATTAACAATGTCGTTTCGGGAGGATGGAGGGGAGGTGACATGACAGGGAACAAAGAGAGACTCCTAGGCTATGGGACTGAGAAGACATTGGAGTATTGAGCACAGTGCTCCTGTACTGTGACTGTAACAGGCAGTCTTTTTATTGCTTCTACTTACATGAAAGTCCATCAAGAAACTCCTTTTTCAAAGGTCCTCTTTCAAAGGCTGCTTCTGTGCCTCCTTTGAAAATGTGTTATTAGGATGGTTACAATGAGGGACCTAATCTGTGGTTAATGAATCAAGGGGGGTCAGCTTGCATTGACACAAGGAGCTTTCAGCATACGTGAAATCGATCTCTAGTGCTTCAGTGCATCTAATAGCCCATGTAGAAGGTAGTAGGATCCTTGCCACGAGCTTGAATTTCCTTTTTTCCTCCAAATAATGTTGTTGTGCACTTATTTTTATTGCAGACTCTTTTAAGATCCAATACATGCAGTTCATGGCATACATGAAAACTCCTCAGTACAAAGCAAACCTGCAACAGTTATTGGAGCAGGAAAAGGTAAGCCATTTATGAAATGGTTTCTAGCTTGGAAATGTATAGCTTCTTCAGATGAGAGAGAGGTGGGGAAATCCAGAGTTTTGATTGTTTTGCCTAAATCCAGTGCATTCTGTCATCCAATTAAAGGCCTCGTTTAAGAGATTATATCTTTTTGCTGAAGGCACTATGAGCTGTGGGTTTATTTGCCCTCTCTGCCACTGATTTTAACATTACCATGATCCAGTTTTTTGTCACCTTTTTGTATCCGTTTCTTCAACAGCAGAATAGGGATAGTGTTGGGTTTTTTTTTGGTTTTTTTTTTTTTTTTTTTACACGCTCTTGGGACTTACTTCATTCATTGTTAAATTCTTCTTACATCACTTTTTAATATACTTGAGCTGTTTGTTTGAATTGGGGATTTTTAAATGAGCTAGGCAACAGGAATTAGAGCATCAAAAATAAAATACTTTCAACTTTTTTTTTTAAGTTCTGCCATTTTCCAGGTCCACAGTTTTACTCAGTAGACTAATGGAGATGAGGTTATGATAAGTTAGACGGGACTATCCTTTCTTCGTATGATCAAGGTTCCTTAACTGAGATTCGGGCTCCTTAAATCTGAATTGGAGATTTGGATACAGATAATTCAATTTCACTTAATGTAACTAGAGACTAAAATAGCCCTTATTCAGGTTTCCTAGAATTAAGTACACATTGAAACTGGTTCCTCGGCATCTAGAGTAGTTTGTGCAGAAACAGGTAAGGTAATGAACCAGTATCGTGTTAGCTTTCTGATGCTTCCTTGTATTCTGAAAATACAAGGGAACAGCCAGTATAGTGTCATAAAGAAAGTTAAATGCAATATTCTTGAGTGCAAGTCATTGGTCTTCAGATTATAGTGATTGGGTGTGTTACCAACATCAACATTTTTGTAAGATACTCAATAGTTTCATAGCAAAGATTGTACTTGTGAAAAATACTTTGCAGAGACTTGCAGTTTTTTTTTCTACTGCAGTACAGCCATTTGTCCAGCAGAAGGAGTATAGCTTCACTAACTAAATACATTTTGGGTAGCAATTAAGGAATCAGTTAATGCTTTGGGGGCTTTAGATATACAATTTATAGACACCGGATACTTAATGGAAGGGTTCCTTCAATGTAGCAACTTTGTGAGATGCCCAATCCAAAGTTCTCAGGACTCAAACTTGAGTTGTTCTTCAGATAAGAAGGGTCTGTGTTATTCCACCATATCCCCTCACTGAGAATGGGTTAAACATTACTTGTGGCACTTGTTCAAACCCTGTGTTGTTGTCATTTGTTTTGCACGTCACTGCCAACTTGGCTTCTGCTTACAAGTTTGAGAGGAAAGTCTGTAGTACCAAGTTAACGTTTTTCTGCACAAAGTATAGAAAAGAAATTGCAGTGTGAATATTGTTCAGTATATTGGTGTTCTAATTTAAGATGGTCTAAAAGGTGTAAATGGGTTGTATCTAACATGACTTATTTTCTCGGAGGATGCAATTTGTGCCTAAAGATTCTCAATTGTCTTAGATTCAAGGTACCCTCCATAACATTTTTGAATTTGGTGCCACACCAGGTGAGAACCAGGGTTGTAATGCCTCATTTTTCCTCGGTTATTTAAAACCAGGGTGCTGTTGCCACAGTCAGGTAAAATTGCCTCACATGACTTGGCAGAGCCTGTTTCTGCTGTAGCCCTTCTCTGCCTGGCCCTGCATGCTCCTCTTGGAAACAGGTGTGCGGGAGAGTTGCAGCTGGTGTTGGCCATGGTACCCTGGAGAAACACCAGAAACACAGATAAGTCTCCAGGCGGCTGTACCCGCTGCCTGGTGGAGCTGTCCCACACTTCCGTTTCCAGGAGGAGTATGAGGGTCAGACTGGGAAGGAGTGGGCAGGAGTGTGTGCTTCTGCCTGCGTTAGATTTATCAGATAAACTTCCTGGTCAGACTCCATGGAGCAGTTTTGGCCAGTTGTGGTGGTGCTGCTGGCTCTGCATCCTCTGAAGTGTCTCACACGCCAGCTGAGGACCACTGGTATAGAAAGACTTCATGGAACAGAGCAGTGAGTACTAAATCATAATAGATTTGTGAAAACTGAACCAAAACTTGCCCTGATTTAAATAACTAGTTCAGTTTCTAAATACAGTGGTCTTGCTGACAATGTCTTAGTCTTACTTACAAAAGCTGTGTATAGCATCTGTTTCAAAATAAAGCACACTAACAAGATAATGACATGCTTATGTACCAGGTTCCCTTCGATGGAGTTACTGGCTTCTATATTGGATACAAATCCTAGATATTGGAACCACAAAGGCTTTCACAGCTTCTCCAGGACATTGGATTTAATGTTATAGCCAAAACAGTTCTTCTTTCCCAAAATCTTGAAGCGGGAAACACTTTGTCTACCCCCACCCATTCGTGGAATCTGTCAGCACTGCTCTTTAATTGCTCAGGTGGATTGCTCCTGAATGCGGACACATCTTTCTTTTTCCTTTCTTCAGCACTTTCAGTGAATATTCTGCTTCTGCAGAACCTCTTTTTTGGAGTGGGTGGGAAGAAGGGAGAAGCATTATAAATTTGGGCTACTTTCTCCCCCTGTGTATGTTCTCGTCTTCCATATATCTATTTTTTAAATTCTTCAGCCAGTTTATTCCCACCCTTTGCTGTCTTGGGAATTGGGAGAGAATCATATTGACAAGCAAGAGTCTAGGAATCCCCATGGTTGTTTATGATCATGATATGTAGGAATTGCCCTGCAAACCGAAGAAAGAACAGGCAGTCGAGGGAATTCTACGTGGAAAAACAGAGAAAAGCTCCTCTAGGAGGTGGCTTGGTCTTCCCGACCTGTCTTTTTTCCTAACTTGTTTTATTAACTGAAACTTTTAAAGGTATGTTCTATAGGAAAACCATACTATAAGTGGATTGGATTTCTGGGGATTTTCCAGCTCGGCTTCAGATGTCATTTATACCCCATAATGAATCCCTTTAATATCTTCACTTTTCGTTTCTCCTCTGTAAGATGTGGCTACCGTTTCTTTTTCTCACAAATGTCCGACTTTTGGGAGGGGAGAATGAGTGAGAGAGGAAAGGCTATGAATTAACGTCAGTGCCATATCTTAAACACAGGTTCACCTACAGTGTTAGATTCTAGCAAACATACAACAAAAAATTGAAGAGACAGAGCAAAGATGAGATTAGAAAAGAAAATGAAAAATATCTGCTAACTAATGCAGGGTCACTCCCAGCTTTGAATGTGTTTCACTATCTAGGCTTGTTTTAATGGTGTGGAAATGTTGCAGCTGTGATGGTTTAGGAACTAACCTCAACTTTGCTTTTTGTATTTTTTAATGATAGCTTTAACTGGACTAAGTACATAATGAAAGCCTGCCCAGCATCTCTTCAAACTGTAAAGTTAGCTCAGTAAAAGAATCAGTCAAAAAACCTTTGCTTTTCACAGCCTTGTTTTAAATATTTTGCATAATGAAACTGCCTTTTATGGTGGGGAAAACTGTTGTTCACGCTACTACACATTGCTGTTATGATGAATTACCTACTTCTGGACTAATGAGGCACTGATATCATCAAAATGCTAAGGGGTGTAAGATTGACAATTAGAGCTCCCCTCAAGGCACTCTGCAGTGGGAGATTATCCTGTTTGTTTTTCTTGAATCTTTCAGGAAAAGAACGTTCAGTTATTGGGGACAGCGCAGCAGTTGTTCACCCATTGCCAGGCCCAAAAAGAAGAAATCAAGCGACTGTTTCAACAAAAGCTCGATGAGGTACGGCCCCATCTGATGGGAGCAGATTAAATAAAAATAAATATTTTCATAGAACTATGTCATGCAAAACCGAATCTGAATCTGTTGGATTAAAGCATTACTCTGACTTCAGCATCTCGGTGGGCAGTGATCACATGGAACTGTTTTCATTCTGTCACAATCCACATATGTTGTGTAAATTATAGCTTGCTACTCCCAGCTCTGTGCTTTATTAGTGCAGGAGGATGTTTGTGATAGTCTTCGTTAAGTAATGGTTGATTACACAGAAACCATGCTCAACTGAGTGCTTGGCTTCACCTTGATGTACAGGGTTGATACTGGCCATATGCCACTACAACATTTAATTTGCAGTTGGAAGATGCTCTACTCCCCAGCTATTCATGGTTATGAAGGAAAAGAATATGACACATTCAGGTGGAAGAGAGTGGAGTTTTGGTCTCCATCTCTAAATAGTGGAAGTAGGAAAAAGTGCAGAGCAGTGCAAGGGGGATGATCGTAGAAAGCAGCTTCTGTACAAGTGCAGACTAAATAGGCTAGGACTCTTCATCTTAGAAAGAAGATGACTTGGGGCTGGGGGTGGATCTGATAGAAGTCTATGAAATCGCGAATGTCTCTGGGAAAGAAAATGAAGATTTAGTCTTCTGCGGTACTAGAGCTAAGGGAATTCATGGAAATTATTAGGAAGCAGGCTTAAAACAGTTTTTTTTCAGACACCATGCAGAATGCCTTGCCAAAAGATGCTAGAAGTTGATTTGTTTCACCAGGATCAAAAAAGGATTAGATGCATTCATTCAAGCAAGGCCCATCAGTGGACTAGTTGAGGTTGTAACTTCTGAATTACAGCTTCTAAGCCTTTAAATCAGGGGTGGGCAAAATACGGCCTGTGGAGGGACTCTGATGGACCTGTGGTGGGTTCTTTGGTTCCCCCTGGCACAGATGCCGTCCGGCCTATGGTAGGCATCCCACTACCCCAGAGTGTGCAGTGGGGCTGGGGTGGCTTCTTCCGCTTATTGGTGCCAGGCCCAGCCCCATGGAGATAGGCAGGGACCTGCACACGCGGCCCCAACCCTGGGCCCGCCCTGTGCCTACTCTGGACTGCTTACCTGTGATGGGGAGCAGCGGCAGCCAGGCAGAAGCTGCTGCTGGGCGAGGGCCAAATAATTGCCTACCCCTTCTCTAAATGCTGGCAGCTGTAATGGAAGAGGGGCAGGGGAACAGATTGGTCTTCCATTTATCAACTGTTCCCTGCTATTGTGAGTTAATGGGCCTGTGACTGACCTAGGACAGCATTTCTTAATGTTCTTAGGAATAGAGTTGAAGTTTGAAGCAGTAGTTTCATTGTAAAGATTCATATTCTATTCTGCTCTTTGTAAAAAAAAATAAAAAAAAAAATAAAATAAAGCAGCAGTAACATTCATTAGTAATTGCACATCTGGAGAACTTGTTCTTATTCATCTAGGCCACTTTCCACCCCACATTGCCAACGGTACAGTCCTTTCTGCATTGCTCAGCAGAGAACGCGAGAGGAAGCTGTATTTGGGACAGTCTTGTTTGTCACAGAACTGCAAGAAATGGGTTCTGATTCAGCCTCTGCCAGAGATTGGTGCATGTGACCTTGGGCAAGTCATGTGATCTCTCTGCCTTGGATTCCCGATTTGTACGCACAGACCTCTTGTGTCTCATCAGTTAACATTATGTATGCTCTTTGGGGCCAAGTCTTTTAGATTTGTAGGCTCCAGTCAACTGGTTCTTGGTCTTGATTGGGTACATTTTGTACAATTGTATATTAAGCAGGTCAGTAGCTTTCCAGATTTCTATGACTCTAAAAAGCATTTGAGAGGTGAGGGGTTAGAAATGGTGGTGGTTATCACCCAGGGGCTTAGCAATGGTGCCTTGCTAATGTAAATTCAGGGGCACAGAAGGAAGCATCTCCTTCATAAGGCCCAACTAAGGAACTGTATGTCAAATCCTAAGTTGTGCTACCAGCTGGCCATCGCCATCTGTGACTTGGGGTGTGATTTGCCCAAAGCACCTCACTTTGCTTTCTTAACTTTCTCTCGCTTGTAAAATGGGGAAGATGATGATAAACTCCACATACAAGGTTGAAACCTTTCCTGTTGATTGTAAAAGTGCTGTGAGTCTCCTCAGGACTGTTGCCATAGAAGCATGAAACTTTGTCCTATTTTATGACAATTATCTGGAGTTGGAATAATGAGTTATTCTTTAATTTAACCTTTTTATTCTTTCCTTCCTGTAGTTGGGAGTTAAGGCTCTGACATATAATGACCTGATTCAGGCTCAGAAGGAGATCTCTGCTCACAACCAGCAGCTGAAAGAACAGACAAAGCAGCTGGAGAAAGATAACAGTGAACTCAGGAACCAGAGCTTGCAGCTGGTGTGTACTGTGCTTCCATCTGACTAGTATGCCCAGCCAAGTGGTGTCCATGTTTTTGTAGAATGTAGGGGTCATAAACTGAATGTTGCTTTTTTCCTGTTTTATATCTCAATGAGAACAAAAGCTGCTAGGAAAGCTTGGCTCCTCTAGAGTGTAGAAAAATGTTGTCAATGTAAAGAATGCCACACTCATGGGAAGAGATCATATGTTCAGTTCCTGTGGTCACTCTTGATCTCATGTGCTGTCTCTGGCTTCTCTTTTTTTTTTTCCTTGGTAGAGTGTGATCTTTTGGCTTACCAGTTGCTTTCCTTTTGTATGCCTCTCGTTTCCCCTTCCTTTCCTCCAGTTTTAATCAGGAAGTATTTTAAAAGAATGTCTTGTTCTAGAGAGGACGTGGGTGGGCAGTCCATCCTTTTGGAAATCTTAATTTGAAACCTAGCAAGCTAGTTTTGGTGGCCTCCATGGCAGAAGGGGCACTTAGTTTTAAACTAACAAGAGAAAGTCCTTTTTTTTACACAGTGCATAGTTAACTTGTAATATTTGTTGCCACAGGTGGTGGAGGCAGGTAACATAGTTCAAAAAGGGACTGGATAAATGAATGGATGGATGTTAATGGCTAATGAACAGCATAGCTAGAGAGGTTTCCCCTGGCATCTCTAAACCAATACAAGGTGGATGCCAGGAAGGGTATACAATAGGGAATAGATCACCCTAGAAATTCAGGTTTGGTGTTCTCCTTGTATAGCATCCACTTCTGCCATTGTCAGAGATGGGATACTGGGCTAGACTGGCCATTGGTCTGACCTTGTATAGCACTTATGTTCTTATGGGGATTGATGGGATAACATCTCAGAACTGAGGTGATGAATCTCATTGGTCAAGAAGACAGCACAATTCATGCTTGTCTGCAACCTTTACTTTATCCCTCACTCGGTTCCTGGAATTGCAACAGGTAGTGGAGAAGCTGGATGCAGAAGGATTTAGTGGTGAGTGCTAACTGCATGCCCCAGCTAGGCAGAACCCAGCTACCTCCTGCTATACTAACAAGAGCTGGAGATTATTTTTTTTCCCCCTAGAGTTAGAATATTTGCATGGAAGAGGCAGCTAGTTCCCAGTAGGATAGAAAATGTTCATATCTTCAGCTGAGAGACTTGTGGGATTCTGTCCTGCTCCTTGGGTTGGTTAGGGTTTTGAAACCTTGTATTGACTTATCCATTAATGTGCTTACAGCTTAAGGCACGGTGTGAAGAACTGAAATTGGACTGGTCAACTCTTTCACTTGAGAACTTACTGAAGGAAAAACAGGCGCTGAAGAATCAGATTTCGGAGAAACAAAAGCACTGCTTGGAATTACAGGTAGAATGGAGTGAAGTTCTAGAGCCACCAGCTCTGAATAGCATTCAGCCAGTTTTCCATTTAGGAGTACATCTCTCCTATAAGCTACTCAATTTGTTTTTGCCTAACAAGATACTGGAGTGTAGACCTGCTGGCTACATGGCAGGATTAATTAATGAAACAGTTATTAGAAAGTAGTGGAAAAAATTAAGAGCAGTGATGCAGATAACTTCTGATTGCCCAGAAATTTTCTTGGTATCTTTTTTTAGGTACCTGACCTGACTACATACCAGAGCTGGGGAAGAATAGGCTTTGGTTAATCAACACCTCCCTGCATCACTAAAATCCTCTTTCACTAGACAAAATTAAGACAATATTAGCAACGGTTGTCTCTGCTCAGTGTCTGGGACTAGGGAGGAGCAAACAGGACAGTTTGCCAGCAGTTTGGTCTGTAACAGACTCCCACCATCAGGTCCCCTTCTCCTGACAAGGGAGGTATAGTGCCCATCTTTACAAAAGGGAAGGAGGAGAATCCAAGGAACTAGACCAGTCAGCCTCACCTCAGTAAGTGGAAAAATCATGGAGCAGGTCATCAAAAAATCCATTTCTAAGCACTTAGAGGAGACAGCAGTCTTCCAAGCAAGCTGAGGAAGTACAGGTTAGATGAATGGACTGTAAGATGGATAGAAAGCTGGCTAGATTGTTGGGCTCAACGGGTAGTAATCAATGGCTCAGTCTAGTTGGTAGCTGGTATCAAGTGGAGTGCCCCAAAGGTCAGTCCTGGGGCTAATTTTCTTCAGTATCTTCATTACTGATCTGGAAGGTGAGATGGGAGTGCGCCCTCAGCAAGTTCATGGATGAACAAATTGTGAGGCGTAGTGGAGGGTAGGGCTAGGATCTAGAGTGACCTAGACAGATTGGAGAATTGGGCCAAAAGAAAGCTCATGAGGTTCAGCAAGGACAAGTGCAAAGTCCTGGACTTAGGATGGAAGGATCCCATGTACCTGCTACAGCTAGGGGTTGACCGGCTGGGCAGTAGCTCTGCAGAAAAGGACCTAGGGGTTACAGTGGATGATGAGATGAATACAAGTCAACAGTGTGCCCTTGTTGCCAAGAAGACAGCATACTGGGCTGCATTAGTAGAAGCATTGCCAGCAGATCAAGGGAAGTAATTACTTCCCTCTATTCTATACTGGTGAGGCCACATCTGGAGTACTGTGTCCAGTTTTGGGCCCCCCACTATAGAAAGGGTGTGGACAAGTTGGAGAGAGTCCAGCAGAGAGTGGTGAATATGGTTTGAAGGGCTGAGGCATGAGACTTTTGAGCAGAGGCTGGGGGAACTGGGTTTATTTAGTTTGGAGAAGAGAAGACTGAGAGGGGATTGAATAGCAGCCTTTAACTACTTGAAGGGAGATTCCATAAAGGATGGAACTGGGCTGTTCTCAGTGATGACAGAATAAGGAGCAATGGGCTCAAGTTGCAGCAAGGGAAGCTTAGGCTGGATATTAGGATGAATTTCCTCACTCGGAGGCAGGTGAAGCACTGGAATGAGTTACCTAAAGAGGTGGTGGAAGCACCACCCTTGGAAGTTTTTAAGGCCCATCTTGATAAAGCCCTGGCTGGGATGATCTAGTTGGGGGTGGTCCTGCTTTGAGCGGGGGTTGGACTAGATGACCACTTGAGGTTTGTTCCAACCCTCATTTTCTGTGATATACTGATCTCCTGTGTGTGCTTTGAACTCGTGTTTTCAGGTATCAGTTCTCACAGAACATCTTTAACTTGTTGAAGAAAAATTGTCCCCATCTCCTTCCACAAAACCTTTCTTCCATAACGGAGTGACTGTTCTGATTTTTCACTGGAAGTAGTAACCAAAATTCAGGGGTATTACTGGACAAGATGCTGGGTGCTGTTTTGGAGTGGGGTCTTTCCAGTCTCCAGCAATCCAGTGGTATTTAGTGGAAGAGAGAAGAGGTGGGGAGGGGTTGGTTTGTTCAAAATCTGACTTTTTCTCCATGTTAAACTCGATTTACACACTCCAAAATATTTCCTGAGATTCTCTTGAAACCATATCCTTTAGCTGTACCTCTTTCACAAGTTCAGAACCTTGTCTCCATATGCAAATTGTTTTTTTTTTAAAATCATAGATTGTTTGCTTTATCTGAAAAGCAGCTGAAGACAAAATTCCATTATGTATAGTGTTTAATCTTTGCCCTCCTTTTCATTTAAAGATCAGCATTGTGGAGCTTGAGAAAAGTCAAAGGCAGCAGGAGCTCATGCAGCTGAAATCCTATACACCGTCCGATGAGTCCTTGTCAATACAACTACGCAATAAAAATCATCTAAGTCGTGAACCTGAGGTTGATCATGGCAGGTTCCAACTTGAGCTTGAGTGTTCTAAATTTCCTATGACCCATATCAATGGCATGAGTCCCGAACTGTCCATGAATGGCCATGCTACTCCCTATGAAATCCATAATACTCTTAGCCGGCCCTCTTCCAAGCAAAACACCCCTCAGTATATGACCTCTCACCTGGACCAAGAAATAGTTCCATGTACCCCAAACCATAGCAGTAGACAGAAGGCGGACAAGACATCCAGCTTGTCCTTACCTGATTATACCAGATTTTCCCCTGCTAAGATAGCCCTAAGGAGGCACTTGAATCAGGACCATGCAGTCAATGGAAAAGCAACAACTAATGAAATTCAGAGGTGAGAGGGGGTCAGTTCCTAAGTTGGGGAAATGGGTATGATATTTGTCTCTTTATTGCTGTCAGTATATGTAGACTATAGAAGAAGATGGTTAAAAAATAGAATTGATATATGTAGTTCCAGTCTTTGTGGCTTAGGCATTTGATTAAAAGCCAATAAATGTAGCAGTGTCAGATGATCAGGCAAGCAAGGCAATGATGTCTTGAGTTTGCAACAAGAATTTGTTGCAGTTGGAGATCACTGGAATTCAAAAACTGACTGTGTGTATCCTGTTTTAGAGCTGACCACATAAAAGAGAATGGCCTTACATATCCAAGCCCTAATATTTCAAATGGCATGAAGCTGAGTCCTCAGGAAACTCGGCCCTCTTCCCCAGCGGCCTTACCAATTGCAGGCGAGAAGGTAAGGAATATGCCTGTCTGTGCAGAGCTCAGGTCAACAGAAATGATACTTCTGACAGAATTGAGGGGGGAGAACTCCATGGTACTAGGTTGAGGGTGTCCACATCTTCTTTTCTGTTAGTCGTTAGAGATGGCCAGCTTGGGATTGGGTGTATGGGAGATGGAAGACAAAGTGGAACCAGAGAAAGAAACGGGACAAAATGTGGTAATTCTGGCGAGTAGCAGTGGAGGGGAAGGACTCTTTCCTGTCTAGGTTTGAATGTTAACTGTGCTGTTAATGGCCAAAAGTTCTATTGGTGTCAGATGTTGTCTTTAGTCTTCATGTGATGATTAAGTTGTCTTAATCAACTTCGTAACAAGCGTTTGTTTCCAAAACCCATCTTGGCACGGGTTCACTCAGAGTCAGTTTCAGTAGTGTGAATTGTCTCCTCCTGTGCAGAGGCCTCTGTTATGGAGCAGGCTTTTGAGACTGGGTCCCATTGGAGCTCTTGCCTGGCCCATTGCCTGCTCTGCACACAGAGGAGACTTTTATGCTACAGATTTTGTCAGACAAGCACCTTTCACCAAGTTCTTGCAAGGTTACACAGGAGCAAGCTTCCCACCATTGTGGCAAATGCTGGACCCTCCACTTGTCTCATCAGAAAGACCTGGTTTGGATTCCTTTGAGCGCCAGCCCTCATCCCATATCCCAGTGGTTTGTCACTGCTGGTTGAATTGGTGAACGCTTTGATCCTTACGGTCAACATGTCTGAACACCTTCTCTTATCGGTGGCATACTGCCACTTTGGGGATACTACATAACCTAAATGGGCTTAGAAAAAAGTGTTGCATAAAAATACTGATGTATGACAAGTAGAACCTTCAATTAGGGTTGGGGCATACTTGCTAATGAGGAGTGATACCCTCTGAAACCATCTGCTTTTGTATTTGCAGGTTTTAAGAGAGAGAACCTCTGCAAGTAATGGAGAAACTATCACCAGCCTACCTATCAGTATTCCTCTCAGCACAGTGCAGCCCAATAAACTCCCTGTTAGTATCCCTCTGGCCAGCGTAGTCCTACCTAGCCGTGTTGAGAAGGTGGTGAGTAAGGGATTGTCAAAACTTTCCATCCCTAACTAAAACCAGATTGGGGTGTTGTACATTTGAGGCAGGATCATGGTGAGGCTACAGCAGTAGGTTAGTTTAATGCCTTTGGAGATACTCCAGCTGGATTTCTGCCCCCAGGAATTTATATTCTGAATGTGTGGCATGCAAAAAAGATGACAGAGTCTGGATTAGAGATGCTGGGGAAATTTGACTGTGAATTATGTTTCCTAATCTTGGCTTGACCACTGACTGTAGTGGGCAAGGGAACTTCTGTGCTTCTCTTTGCCTGTTGGTAAAGTGTGGCTCTTTGCAGAGATGTCAGGGGATGAACTTTTGTTGAAAATATAATATGGAAAGCGTGAGTTGCTGCTGCAAAGTTAACTTTTTTTACCTTATAATTGAAAGATCTTTCAGGGCCCTTTCAGATCATTAGCAGTTTTTTTCTGTTACCATGTTAAATCCATGTTAGTGTGTGCTTGGAAGGGAAAAGCTCGAAAAGGCCAGTGGTAGAAGACAGCCCGGTGGCAGAAGGCTTCCCGTGTGCTCAGTGTTTTGACAAAGACAAATGCTGTAGGATTACTAAGGAGCTGTTGCTTCCTTTTTATGGGAGACAAACCCGGAATTGACCTAGATAATTTCTCTCTCTGATAACTTGAATGTGAGATATGGAACAAGGGCCATACCCAGCTGCAGTGTGAGCATGTAGTTGTGTTGTGGTCTCATGCTGCTTGTCCCTTTTGTCAGCTGATGGTCTTGTAGTTGTAGGAGAATGTCCCTCTCTCTAGCTGGAGGCAGAGACAGCATCTTCTCACATAGAGGGAAGGTGGTGTCAGTCACAGAGAAATCTCTTTCAGCTCTCTGCTCTTACACATTTGGAGGCAAATGCTTTGTGATATCTTTCCTTGAGAGAGATCTTTCTTTGGAAGATGTCTCTCGACAGTGACACCTGTGATGGCTCAGTGTATGATAGCTCTGCTGAAGGTTGGTGACTTACATCCTCTGATCATCTGGCTTTCTGCATTAGGTGTTCAGCACGGAGACTTCCTGAGAACAAGAGTACGCACTGATGACACCAGGTCCCAAGTTTCAGTGCATCACTTATCCATGTGGAAAGAGCTGTCTGTGGAAACTGAGGCCACAGTTCAGCCTGCTGTTTTCTTTCCCTCTGTGCTAGTGTTAGGGATGATGTTTCCACATTGTACTCAGGATCTAAGCTCTTTGCAGCAGGGGACCATGTTTAGACATGTCGACACTCCCGATTCATGACTGTGGCACTTACAGGCTGCCACAGTACATATAATACTTATTTGTGTCCCCTAATTGGGCTAAATGTTGGACAGTCCAAACTGCTAACCCACTTCTGGGAATGCTTTTAGGTCTTGTCTAATCCATGATTCTTAACTGTGGTGTAGCTGGAATAGTGGTCAAACATACTTAAGCAGGCTTTTAGCTTGAATTATAGTTACAGTAGAAGCAGAAACCAAGCATAGACCATGGTGGATATTTGAAGCTCATGTTTTGCATTAAGGTTTACGATCATTTTTCGTCCTTGGTGTGGTTTCCTGAGCAAAGGTTTACAGTTGTCTTAACTACTCAGTTTCTCATCACGTAGAACTTTACCATTTATGCATTTTTTGTGCTTTTGGAGTATGTTAAATTTAATGAGAAATGAGTAGTTCTTGGAAGCAAACTGAAGCGTAGTATTAAGGACCATATGTAGTCTTAGGTTCTTTGAGGGCTTTAATTTCTGTACTATCCTTTCATGGCTGTTATAGATCTTAAGCATTGATTTCCATCCCTGTTGCCAGGCATTTTTTTGGTGGGAGGTATATTCATTGCGTATCAGCAATGCCATCTTTGGGATGATCAGCTAAAACCCCATGACACACAACAGTGCAGTCTGCTGCCAGGCTCTCACCAGTAGCGTAAGTGTGACCTTCAGGGATAATTGGACTGTAGTATGCAATGAGGCATGGGGATGGAAAGATTGTTACGTGCTAGGATATGGAGTCACCGCAGCTCACTTAGTATACCCAGCAGAAAGTTGCCAGGGTGCCTGCTGGTGTAAAGAAATCAGTGCAGTATAGACTAATGAAATTTTCACAAAACATGCAAAGTCTCCATAAGATTTGGGGTACGCAGAGTCTATGAAAGAGAGCTCAGTGAATGCACATCTATTCTATGAGATTAGAAGCTGCTGAACATACTTCCTGGAATGATGTGGCTGGTTTTTCTCCTCTCTCCAGAGAAGCACACCAAGTCCAGTTCATCAGAATAGAGACTCATCAACACTTGAAAAGCAGATTGGTGCTAGTTCTCATAATGGCATAAGCAATGCTGCTGGAAACAAGCCACTGGCTTTGGCTACCTCAGGTAACGCATTTTCCCTGGAGACTTCCAGTCGTAGTGATAACACCATGTATTATGCATGAGCTTTTCAGCGCTTGCAGCCTAGAGCGGTGGATCTCACCTGCTGGGCCACTAAGATGGATAAGATGGAGGCTGGAAGGAGCGTCAGCCAATTCCCCAGCCCTGGAGTGTTCTTACTGTGCCAGCTGGCTCCCTCCCAAATCAGGAGCTAGCTGCTAGTACATGTAGGGCTAGTTCTCAGGTTACCTGAGCTAGCTCTGCATAAGCTAAAGAACAGAAAGAAGCAGTGTTACTGCTTTGCCTCTCAGCAGAGCTATTTAGCTTGTTCACAGTGCTGCACTGAGACAGCTGCGTTATATTACTTCCAGTTCCAGCTGGATTACTTCTGTTTTCTGGATTATGTGTGGTATGCTCTGACTTCCTGCGGTCAGCTGCAGGATTGAAAAGGGGGAGAACTACAGGTCTAGAGCACCTGGGATGCAGTGCACTGGATTTGCCATGCATTTTCTATCAATTTCCTATTCTCGGCTTGAGGAGGAAGGGTGGAGGTGGATTAGGGTTGAAATAAGATTAAGTGAGGAGCAGTCTATTATTGAAAACATGTTTAGGCTTCAAAACAAAAGAATTGCAACCAATAAACAATTTTGGACGGCATGCTCTTGTTGGTCGGTTCTGAAGTCCCCCTTAAACTCTCTTCCGGCATCTGTATATATAAGATTTACAACATCCAATTTCATACTTGCTTACGGTCCCCTTTTTTTAGTCTTGGTTCTCTTAGCTGTAGTCCCTGTAAGAAAAAAAAAAAAAAATACAGGCCAGGTTGTGCCTCTGGCTCCTCCTCTCGCACACAAAGAAAGGATGGAACAGATGATCCCCTTGCCTTTAAGGACATTCTAGCCCCAGCCATACCATTGAATATGGACCCTGTTGCTTAAGCAGAACGTCAGCTCCTGAGCACCTTCCCCAACAAAATCGTGATAGAGATGAAGTCAGCAAGTTCTTTGGGCCTTTTTCAACAGTATGGGAAGCCAGCTGGGGATTTGATGACTGGTTCCAAAAGTAGGGAGCTTAGCAAACCCCCCATCACTCATACAGCCCATTCCAGGGGCAGGAACTGTTTCCCAAAAAAGTAAAACCAACCTCTGGGGAAAATACTAAGGCTTCTTAAGGCAAATGGCCCAAGTGAGCACAATTTTTAGCTAGCTTGTAGGAAGCTGTCCTCACTAGACTTCTTCCTTCGTACTCACCATCTGTGGGGGCCTACTGTAGGATTCTCTCGGCTGCTTCTGAATTCAGTAGTCATTCCTGGGTCAACAAAAGGGTGTTGCAGAGTATCATGGAGTTTCCACAGTTCGTAGCTATCTCAGAAGATAACTCTTAAGTTAATTGTAATCTATTACAAAAGCTACCTAATAAATACCTAATAATTCATCCCTTTTTTTGCTTCTCTCTCACTTTCCTGCCTTGCTGAAGATCTGCCAGTCATCTCATTGCTTCCTTTTGGTTAGGTTGTGGAGGAGGGAAAGGTGGTATTGGTGGCAGGGTCTGTGTCCCTCTTTAGAAAGAAATGGAGTGCTGCTATATGGCTCAGCGGGTAGAGCATTGAGCTGGGAGCAGAGGATCCTGGTTGTCATAGCTCAAGATGAGCTCCTTAGATTGAACAAGGCACTTGAGTAATATTAACCTGATTAAAAACAGGATGCTTCCCTAGTACTCCCAAATATTCCTGAATCAGCAAAAAGGAGCCACGTGAGATGACAAATTTAACTTAATTCACCAGCTCACATACAACCATGTTCTTGGCTTTTACTGTGTAAAGAGCAGATTTACAGAATTAGCTGTATAATTCACAGCTACCAAATGCTCTGCAGTTACTGCTTTGGTAGAATGGCCCGCTGCTTTAGGATGGAAAAATTCATGAAACACTCGATAGCTACTCCAGAAACGTAGCACTGTAAGGTATACATGATTGCTTCTGCTGAGTGATACTTTCCGTTTCAACAGGTTTTTCTTATTCTTCTGGCTCCGTGGCAGTCAATGGAACTCTTTCAAACAGCCCAGCCCAACTTAACCATAGTGTTGATCAGGCAGCTCTGGACGACTCTGGGAGTCTGTTTAACTCGGTAGGGTCTCGGAGTTCCACTCCACAACACCCTTTGCTAATGATGCAGTCACGGAACTCGGGGCAAAACTCCCCTGCTCACCAACACTCAACAAGCCCCAGGTTAAACGGAGCCTCCCAGAGCCTGGTAGGGGTATTGCAGTATGCAGATGCTCAGAAGATGTTTGCTGAAGGAACAAAGGGGGATCTTCAGTCTGATGCAGCATTTTCAGATCCCGAGAACGAGGCCAAGAGAAGAATCATCTTTACAATCTCTCCTAATACAGGAAGTGTAAAACAATCTCCTTCCAACAAGCACAGTCCCCTGACCTCGAGCATTCGGCTGGACTGTGGTCAAGCATACATGCAAGATGGGAAGAAACGAGGTCGAAGGAAGAGATCTTCTACTGGGAATCTCAGCGTGAGCTCTGGGGTGTCCCCCAAACGCAAATCCTTACCAACAGTGGCTGGACTGTTTACTCAGCCTTCAGGGTCACCACTCAATATTAACTCCATGGTAAGCATGAAACTGAAGAATTATGATTTGGTGAAGCTGGGTTTAAGGCAAGGGGCCTTTTGCATTGGTCTTGGAAGCTTACCTCTAGGATGGGTATTGAGAATTACAGTGAACGGCCTAGTTCTTTAAAGTGAACTTATCTTCCCTATGAAAAAGCTTTTAAATAGAATATTTAAAAGCTGTTCTCATTGCCTAAGTCATCATGGAATGCAATAGTGTGTCGTCTTATCTGACGTGGATTTGTTTAGAGGTAAAATTCTTGAGGGACTTAAAACCTTCTCTGGGCACGCAACTGCCACTAGGAATCTACCAAAGCATGTGCACTCTGACAGCTTCTGGTGACTGTACAGCTCCATCAGGGGCAGAGGGTAAAGAGTGCCCTGCATAGGCCAGTCTTGGAAGATGTTGCCAGGTACAAACACTTTGTCAGCTTCCAGTTGTGGTAGAAACCTTATTTAGGTCCATGTCTCTGTTCTGCTGCCAGACTGAAAAGGTTCTGATGCTACTGGGGGCTGTGTGGACATGCAGGGTTAGGGGGGAGGGTTGATTATTTTCTGCGGTTTTTTTGGTTGTCAGAATTTGAGTTCTGCCTGCAAAACCGTGGTGAAAACCAGAAGTTAATAGCTGAAGTCCCAGTAAATATTACTGCAACATGCACAACAAATGTTTCTGATTTGGCACCTTGTGGATTCCACTATTGTGATTTGCTCTTTGATTTGTTATCGGTATGTAAGAAGAAATGTTTCTGCCCATTTTTGTCTGCTTTTAACCATCTCATTTTATCTCTGAAGTCAGATACTCCAAGCATGAAGGCTCAGAAAGGCAATTAAGAATTGTGCAGGGCTTTTAGGTTTGTGAAGCTGAAGCACAGCATGCCTCTTTGTGTTGCACGTGTAGCTAGTCATGAAGCTAAATGATGAGGGAGCGAATATCCTATCTTTTACTGGAAGAATATTTTCATCCTTAACTTTGGTTTTTTTTCCCTCCCTATCCCAGGTCAATAACATTAATCAGCCTTTAGAAATAACAGCCATTTCCTCCCCTGAAAACTCCCTGAAGAACTCTCCTGTTCCCTACCAGGACAATGACCAGCCCCCAGTGCTGAAAAAGGAGAAGCCCCTCATTCAGACCAATGGCATTCATTACTCGCCGCTGACATCTGATGAAGAGCAGGGGTCTGAAGATGAGCACAATAGTACCAGGTGAATACAATGATGTAGATCTCAGGCCTGTCTGAAGAAAATCTGTTTCTGAGTTAGGGTAATGCATGTAAAGTTTGGTCTGCTGGATCCTTTTCCTTGGAGAATGATCTCACTGACCCATAATACTTGCTAAGCTAGAGCTTTTGTTTTCAGTACATGCACACCCCAAAATAGGAAAGGTGTTCAGAAAACGGAATGATTGTAAGGAACCTGTTCCACTAGCTGTGCTGATCAGTTGTGTTCCCTCTGCAACATGTTGCGGGAGTGTTGGCACCAGTATATAAATGTATCACGTTTGGGGAACTTCTGAGTAGAGAAATTCCCCGTTCCATTTTGGCTGCTTGCATCAGTTCTTTACCTCCTGTCCCAAAATGTTACTTATAATTGCTCTGCGTTGTAAAACATGTGCCATGTTCTTACCATAGTTATGGTAATAATAATTCTTGGGGGTCTGAGCATTGGAAGAGTATAAAGATGCAGTACAAATGTAACTTATCAACTGCAAACTTGGCACCGAAGGAGGGAAAAGAGCGGTGAAAAGTTGACCACATGTGAATCGCACTAAAACTCCATGCCTTTTTTTTTTTTAATTAGAATTGAGAGAAAAATTGCAACAATATCATTGGAAAGCAAATCTCCACAAAAGACTGTTGAAAATGGTAGGTGTGGGGAATATTAATAGTTTAAAGGCATTCACAGTGCATGTGAGGATGGCCTCTCTGCTGGCCCATAGTTTGTAGGTTGTCAGGTGATTGCAGGCTCCTTGGGTGGAATCATGTACTGTGTATCAGATCAGAAATCCACAGATATTCCTTTGAAACCAGAAGTTTGTGCATGCGAGATCCTTTAGGCAGATTGCTTTCATTAAGTTGCAAACCTTGCATCCATTCTGTTCGTAGCTGGTGGCTACAAAAGCCCCTTTAAATTTGTGGCCACAGGTTGCAGTCTTGCTTGTTTGCACCTGGAATAGAATGGTTGGTGGAGTTGGAAATGGTGATGCACTTCACAGTTAAATTTCTTTGTAGACATAAAGGCCTGAGACTGTCTGTCGTGAGCAGGTGGGGTCTTTGATATGAAGGTGGATGGCAGTGCAGATTACACTAACGCAGAACTTTTGGGGTGTGTTAAACTAAAATTGAAGGTGATTTGAACAGCTGTTTTAAACTGCTTCTCTTCAAAAAGTAGAATAAATTATTAAAGTGAGTCAGCTGTTGAACCAATTCTACTTACTAAAGATTAAGTGAATTCTGTTCACTCATGCTTGCAACTCTGCCTTCCAAACTAGGTGGCAGTTTAGCTGGAAGAAAACAAGCGCAAACCAACGAGAACATGAATAGCAGTAAATGGAAGTCTACCTTTTCACCAATATCTGACATCAACCTGACCAAAACTACAGATAGTCCCTTGCAGGCTGTTTCATCTCTGAGCCAGAATTCACTGTTTGCCTTCAGGCCATCCTCTGAGGATGGCATGGCCATTGACAGCAAGATCACAGCACATGCGAGAAAAAATGTCACCATGCCCTCCTCTGGAACAGATGGACTCAGCCCCAACACAAATGCTGCAAATGGATTCACGTACAATGGTGGACTGACAACAGATATTGGTTTACACAGCTTTATTGATGGTGCTTCTCTTCCTCATAAGACTTCAGATGCGACTTCCCTTAATTCCTCTCTGAGTTTTCAGTCTCAGCGAAGCAAAGACTTGGGTGTCTCGGAGACAAATCCCTTTTTGAACAAGAGGCAGCTTGAAGGCCTAGGCAGCATGAAAGGGGAAGACTTAAATCGGTCAGGGGTCAAAAGCAAAGAGATGAGCGAATTAAACATTCGTACAGGGGGCTCTTCAGAAAAAAGCTCTTTGCAGCATAATGGAAAGGCCAGCAAAGGACGGGACCGAGATGTGGAGTTTAAAAATGGCCACAACCTTTTCATTTCTGCTGCTGCTGTATCTTCGGGTGGCCTTCTAAATGGCAAAAGCCTTTCCACTGCTGTTTCCTCAGCAGGCAACCCAGCATCTGTTCAGACACACCATCCTTTCTTAAACACTTTGACCACTGGATTGCAGTTTCCCCTTGGCCCCATGGCCTTGCCAGCAAACCTCAACTCGGTGACGAACTCTTCAGTATTGCAGTCTTTATTTAATACAATGCCAGCTGCTGCCAGTCTGGTCCACGTATCATCAGCTGCAACCAGACTGACTAATTCTCACACTATGGGGAACTTCTCTTCTGGGGTTACAGGTGGAACAGTTGGAGGTAGGCAGAGCTCTGTTTCTCTGGTATAAGGCAGGGCTAGAGGAAAGGATGGCAATGCCTCTCCAGGTATGAAACCCTTTCGCTTCTGCAGGCGGTGGAAGAGGTCCACCCAGCATAGCCCATGTCTCAGGAATGCCAGAATTATTCCAGGGCTGAGGACTGAACTATTGTGAGCTTTCTTGTCTGCTAGATGAACATATAATTGCATCTTCCTAAAGAAATGAGAATACACCAGACTTGATTTCATAGCATATAGCTGTTTCAGTTGTTGCTATGTTGGAATTGGTTTAGGTTTGCCTGCAATACTAAAGGTTTAAATTGCCATGTTACCCTCTCTGTGCAGTGAGGAATATCTGACTTGTCAGCTTCAGTGAAAATTGAGATTCCTCTTGATTATGCTAAACATTAGTATCCTTTTCAGATGAGATCATACGATTTACATAGGATTATGATGATTTCTGCTGATAAGGAGGGAGTGTTCCTTGGCCATGAAAAACTAATGCCTTATGCACCTCTGGCACTTTGTGATTTTGCACAGGCTTTGCATCTGTGGTCCCAAACGTGAGGCAAACTCTGGAGAGAAGAACGTAGGCGTGATTCTTCCTTTAATCCACAGCATTGGCAGGTTCAGACCATCTGCCCATAATTATTCATGCACCATGTCGGGAAATCCTAACTCTCACACTTTAGCAGTCTAGCTCTATTCTGTAGATTTGATGGAAATACGCTTTCCCCTCTGCTGTCTTGTAAGTGGGTAAGTTGGGTAGGGTAGTGGGTAAGCAGTGGTTTGAGTGTTCAGATATGCAACTTGAATGACCAGGTAACCTCATTGCACGGTTGCCTGTGAAGTATAGAAACAAAAAGTTCTGCTTATTTGGCCGTTTTCCCTCCTGGCATTTAGGAAGGTAAGTACATTTCTTGTACCTCCTGGCCTGCACCATTATCTCTCATTGCTTGCTGCTGTTTCATGCTGCATATTTTGTATGGGGCTGTAACTGCTATAATTTTGCTTTTTTTTGCTTTTAGTTTTGTTTCTCTTGTCACTTGTGACTGTACAAAGCCCATCTGTTGAAGCTGAGTTTTTCTCTCCTGTTTGCAGGTATTTTTAACCATGCGGTGCCTTCTGCCTCCTCTTCTCATCAATTTGGAGCCAGTTTCAGCAGCAGTGCTGTCTCTAGCAGCACAATGCTAAGCTTAAACCCTCTGCAGGCTGTTGCCACCACCTCATCCTCATCCTTCCAGTCCCCCTCCTCTAGCTTAGTAACATCTAGTGAGAACAGACCTGCCCAGCACCTAAACAGAGCTCCAGTGCAATCTGTTTTTCATACCCCTCCTCCCCCACCACCTAATGTTTCATTGCCACCTCCTCCTCCATTACTCACTTCTAACTCTGAGCCTGCGCTTCTGCAGAACTTGCCGTCCATTCCAGCTAACGAAGCTTTTTTACCATCATCTTCTGCTGCTTCTGTCCAATCTGCTAATGCTTCTTTGTCTATTAAGCTAGCTTCTCTTCAGCACAAAACTTCCCGTCCCTCCTTTACAGTCCATCACCCTCCTCTGCCCCGTTTGGCGCTGGCACAGACCGCGCCCATGATCCCGCAGTCCAACGCAACCGGCACGTCTGCTATGTGGGTTACACTTGGCATGCAGTCTCCTTATGCTTCGCACCTTTCTGGGGTTAAGCCACGATAAAGAGCTTGCTTAGCTAACGGTTCTTATTTTGTAAGGTAAGGCTAGAGAAAAAACCAGGAGGTTTGTACAAGATGGTGAATGACACTCCTTCCTTTTCAGACTTCTGTCTGTGGCTGGTATTGGGTGGGAGGGACAGAGTCCCTCACATAGAGAAATCCCAGGAAAATTGGGGGAGCAGGTAAACTCATGGCAGAGGTTGGAGACTCAACATTTTGATTTGGGAGTCAGGATTTCTCGACACACCAAGTGCTCAACGTAATAACTCTTGCCTCATTGACTTTCAGGCTGGCTGGGATGGTAGCAATTAGTGACGTGTTTGAAATGATGTTTCTTCATTTGAATATTCTTGAAAAATGTGCCTATTTGAGAGCACCCGAAATTAGAAGATTACCATTATTATTTTCCAGGCAAATGTCTTCAGATGTAGCCATTTAAGGAGGTTGCTGCCTTTTCTGAGTTCCATATTAACATGGAGTGCTCCTGTCTCCTGATGATGCTTCCCTATGATGCTGTGTGGCAGCATGGTGATACTTCCTTGTGGAACCTCACAATTTGGCCCCAAAAAACTAAAAGAAAATCTGTAGGTTATGTGCTGTTACTTTTCCGTGGATATAATGGAAAAAGGATGATCTAGTTTTGGGGTTGCCATTAATGTGACCTGCACAGTGTGTTATGGTCAATGAAAGTACAAAACCAGTCTAACTCATGTCTGGCCTGATAATAACAACTGATACCACAAACTGCAGATGATATTTATCATTCGAATTAAATAAGAATAAAAGGGGAAGTCTTTATTATCTGCTCCCTGAAGTTCTAGTAGTTTTCCCTAAGTCTAGCAATAATAGACCGTTGGCTAGTGTACATTGTATGCTCACCTTGGCAGTCTTTGGCTTGCTGTGTAGACTGTGCACTGCAAAGTCTATTAACTGAATACCCAGTGCTAAATTCTAATCTAACCTAATTGGGGAATAAGGCTGTGCACAAGAGGAAAGCATCTGGAGAGTGTATGTGCGAGCACTTCAACAAATCAAGTATCATAGAGTCTTTCAGACCAACTGTAGAATAAAATGTATTACCACAAAGTTACATATTCTCCTTATGTAAACTTCTTTGGTTTTGTGATTCAATTCCCGATTGCTTTAGATAAGCCAGTGTTACGCATAAAAGCCTGCTCTCCTGCAGGTCTCTTATTTGGTTACAGAAGTTATATTCAGTGGATGGTTAATATATGCGGTTGCATCTAAAGCACTGGATTAAATTAGAGTACAGTTTAGAGATTCTTACAGTTTGCACTTGTAGCGTTTTGATCAGCAAAGTGCTCTGTCAGCCCAAAGTCCCTCAGCCTCCTTGTGAGACAGGTAAGTATTATCTCCATATTGGAAAGATGAACATAGGAACAGGGAGGTCCCAGTAGCTTGCTCTGAGCTACAGCAGTAGTCATTGTCAAAGTGATGATAATATCAGTAACTTAGATGTAAACGGCAATAAGCTATAAGCTGTTTGAGCATGGTGACTGGAAAAGAGGGGTTATTGGGTGGGTTTTAGGTTCCTTATTTTTACCTGCAAGATTTGGGTGAGGACACTGTGGAAAATTGAATGTATAGCACCTAGCTGAACTGAAATTGGGACCCCAGTTCAAGGTACTCTACAAGCACGTTGGATAGACTGTCCTGGCCTCATGGCCAGGACAGATGGGCAGAGCCTAGAGATGGAAGCACAGAGAGGCCTAGTCCGCCTGTGCAGGTTATACAGAAACTAAATATAGAGCCAGAGGCTCGTGACACAACTGCCAGCCTACACACGTGCGCACACACATACAACGTATGGCTATTGGACTGAGGATCCAGGTCGTAGTACTGAAATATTAATCTGACGTCAAGCACATGAGCAATCCCATTGAATAAGCATAGTTTTACGCTTAAAAGACCTTGCTGAATCTATGGTCTAAATGTGGGAACAAGGGATCAAACAATAGCTATTACACTGACATGTAGGAGTTGGAGATGTGCAGATAGCAACCTAATAGATCTCTTCCATGCCTGATTCTGAATGACAGGATGAATGAAAGGATTGTTCTTCTCTGTCTCTCTTCTGACTAACAGACAGTCTAGGAACTATATAGAAAAGCTTGACATATCTAACACATGCAGATGATTTTTAAGTGTCTGACTTGGATGGGTTTCTTCCTCTCCTCATGTCCCACAGGTAACTAGGATTTCTACCTCAACCCAATGTGACCTATGCAAGGACAACGTGGACCAACTTCACTCGGCTTCCACTGAAAGGTGCTCACCTGGCCTGTGCAGGGGTTTCTACTCTCTTACTACTGGACAAAATAATAATAATAAAAAGATCTATTAAAAAAAAAAGACCTTAATAACAGATAATAGATTCTACTGTGAATTGGAGTTTAACACGCAACAAAACAAACAAACAAACAAAAAACAAGCCTGCAAAGGAAATGCTTAAAATAAAGCTCCAGTTTGTATTGTTGATAGTTTAGACAAAGTATTTATCTTTTTTTAAAGTGAAAACAATTTTGACTTATTTTATTCCATCTAAAGTCATAAACACAAATCATTAAAAATAATCTCTGACTAATAAAGGACTGGCACACCAGCAGAGATGTAAAGAGCCTCCTCTCGGTGCTATTTCATCCGTCAGAACTGTGCCTCTAGTTCAAATCCTTGGTGCTGAATATGGAGGCTTGACCAATGCCAAACCCAGTCTCAGAAAGGTCTGCTTCTTATTTATTCAACTCACTCTGTTCATATACCAAAGTCCATTGGTTTACAGCAAAGTGAGAGCTACAAAGAATGGCAGCCTTTGGTTTTGGGTGTTTTAATTATTTTTAACTGAGCCATCAGCTCTGTTATCAGGCTTTTTTTTTTTTTTCATTGTGGTGTTCGTTACAAACAAGAACGCAATACTTCCCTCTGGAATGGCAGCTAGATCACCTGGTGTAACCCAGTGAAGCTCAAACAATTGAGAGACACTTTGAACAGAAATGTAAGTCTAGTCTAATTGGACTACTTGGCCATTAAAAGCCACTGGTGGCGCTTAAGTTGCTGTGAATTTCAGTAGCTAGACTGGTAACTTATTGGGGGATGCCATTGGCATATGGACAGGGTGCATAATCACTGGTATTGGTCAGGCTCTTTCTATTAATTTTGGGAAGATCGAAAACGGAGCTTCTATACTGGGGCAGATAGCAACAGATTTTCTCAACCTGTTTTTGTTCCAAGTATGATGTATTTTAGTAAGGTTTTGATACTTGATTCAGAAATGGCTTAACCTTGTACATTTATGATTAAGTGCATTCGCTTTTGTATTCTTTGCTTTACATAGGTTTAAATGGTAGTTCACAAAAACACCACAGTTTAGCTTACCTTGCTGCCACACTATCAAACTGGTGCATATAATTGTATTGTGACTTGCTGTGCTGTGTACAGAGAAGTGCCGCTCTGAACAGTGGCTGTATTTTATAGAGATGTGATAAATTTATAAATTTTGTATGCTTTATTTCATTTATTTTTAGATTGTATAATGCACAGTAAAGTGGTAAAAATGTTATTTATTCAAGTGCACAAAATGGGGGAGAAGGATCCGTTAGTTCATAACCAACATCAGTCTGTAGTGTAGACTGGACCAAGCACCAATGGAGAAAACTGCAATAACAGAAGGGGTTTTGCAACAGCAAAGTGACTAGATTTTTAAGAGCATACCTGGGCTCAAGTGAACTTCTGCCTACAAGCCCAAGTTTAATCGTTATTTATCTGATCATTGATGATCAGAGGCTCTTGGAATCCTTTGGTCCATTCCAGCTAGGTTCATAGCTCTCTAATAATGTCATCTCTTGTTCCCGTACCAGCTACTGAATAGGATTTCACTGTGTCACAAAGTACTGGGCTCATGAATCAACTGCTGCTTAGACGTGTTTGGGGCAGGCTAAATATCTCTTAATGTTTGCTTAGTTGTGCTGCCTTTCTGGGGCTGGTTTGAGAGGCATGTCAATGTGGAATTCCTTGATTCAAAGGAATGGGGGTAGCACCTGTGCTCTTGCCTTGCCTATTGTCTCCATTTTCCTCCTGTCCCCTGCTCGCTGCCAAGTTTGTGCAGTATCCCAATTAACAACTCCTACCTTGAGCAGATTTCAGGCTAGCTATTTCCCATGATACCAAATTGCAGGCAGTGGGTTAAAGACTTCAAGTTCAGTTATTTGACTCCAAAACTTGAATCTCCCATAAGTGGCCTCTGTGTGCAGATTTATCTTTGTCCCTATTTGATCAGAAAGTAGGTTTAGTTCGTATCCCTGGTTCCCAGGGATCGTTTTAACAGTTTTCTGGCTTGTGCCTGGGAAAGGTGGAAGGGACAATGTATCCTGCTCTTAACAACGAGGGAATCCATAGGAGGAAAAATAATGCTCAGGGAGCAATAGCTGAGAAACATCACGTAGCTTCTAGTGGAAGCCATAAACAGGTCCTGGAATCCAGGAAGACTTGTAACCCAGTTATTATTTAGCTCTGAATTGGGTAAATCCAGCCTGATCCAGATCTTTGGGTAACTGAATGTTGCAGAGCTGCTGACATATTCCCAACTAAAAATGAAGTGCTCGGATCCTTGGAGAGTTTTGAAATGTTAGAAGTGAAATATGAATGGATGCTGGAGGGACTGTAATTCTGCCCCTATACATGCTTTAGTTAGATTGATCTTGCCCACTGCATCTACATGCATGACTTGAAAAATGAGAGGGAAACTCAAAGGTACTTTTAATTGGTCTTTCACCAAATAACAAAACCAGATCCTGGTCGTGTGAAAAGGGCCTAAGAGCTTGGGCCCCTGACTTCCAGAGCTCTGTCATCTGAAACCCATAGATGCGTCGAGGAAGGGAACTCCAGACCGCATCACAGGTTGCGTACGTGGAAAACTCTGCCTGTAACAGCCCCCCCCCACCCAACCTCCCTCTGCACTTGCAGATCAAGGGCAAGGAACTTTGTTTAAAATAATAGTTTCATAGTGCTTAGGGTCAGAAGGGACCTAAACAGATCATCAGGTCTGATCCCCTGCAACAAACAACAGCTGTAGAGGCTATTGTGCCTTCTTAATGATGGGTTTCTAACTTCTAAACATCTGGATGCACGCGCTACCCAGTATTTGTACCCTCTTGAAGCATGTGGCCTCTGATTACTTATTTTGCTAAAGGGTTTGACCCGAACCAACTTCCATTTTTTAGTGACAAACGGGTCCAGCCCTTGAATTATGATCCAACTAAATTTAGTGTATCCAGGTTTCCTTGTACGGCGTGGGGGTAATAGATCTAAATTATGAAACTGCCCTGAGAAACAGACTGAAGGCTTGAGATCCAGTCCTTGCTCTGCCGAGTAATTTCCTTGTGGCAAGGCACTTCAATCACTCTTCCTCAGTTTTTCTTGTGGTAGAGGATGCTGCCTCTTGGGTTGAAGGTTAGTACATGTGTTTGGTAATGCAAAATGTTCTGGAAGTACAACAAATGTATTTGTGTGTACCAGACTACAAGCCGTTAGAAATGGAAGCCAAGTTATGATACAACTTGTTCTGTTTGTTATCTGACTACGTTGCTGGACTGCATGGCTCTCCTAGCTGCTAACTACAGTACAATAACCTTAAAGGAGAGCCCGAGTAGCCCAGTAGGTACTGTTTCTTCCCCTCAACAAAATGAGTCTGGTACTTCCCTTCAACAAAATGAGTCTGGACAAAAGTGGCAGCTTGGGAAACCAGCTACTGAAAGCTTCTGACCTGCTAACTACCCTAGAAATGGCGAAGCATCTTTTCTTTTCTAGTCTGCAACCTTGGAAGAAAGGCCCATTTAAGTCTCAAACTCAGCTACTCCCATCTTCCATGGCTGCATTTTTTTCTATGGCTTGATTATCCCTTCTCACAGCAATGAGCTCCACTGGGATTACCTGGGTTCTGTGCCAGCATCTTCCACCCCTTGCTGCTGTGCCTGATCCTCTGTGCTCTGGATTCATTTCTAATGCATTTTGCTTGTTTAGGAATTTAGTCTTCCCAGTAATCTCAGCTGAAATGAGCTTCCAAGTAAGCGTCAGGCAAGCTGATATTGATTCAGGGCAGAGGAATAAGTGCTGAGCTGTATGATCTTGTTTCTTGCCAAATATGCACCCCCACCCTTCTATCTCGCCTAGTCTGCATTTTAGTGCTGTATTTTTGGGAATAGTCGTTTCTTGATGTAGAAACTGAAGTGCTTGCCCTTCTTAACCAACTTCCATTTGACTTGAGCAAATCAGTTTAACAAGCTTCCCCAGCTGTAAACCAGGAAGAATATCGCCTCATTTCATAGTGTTTTGAAGTCTGTAGCTGAAAAGCTGCCTCATTTCTAAGTGTTATTAGTAAGGTTTTGATCCATCTGACTGAAGACTTTAGCTATTTGCTCTTAGCATGACAGCCAGAGGCCTGTTTTCAATAATGAGAGGTACTTCTTCAAGCCAAAACACAGAGTTCAAGAAAGGAATTCTTTCTGGTTTAGTTTCCCACACTTGTCCACATCACTTCACTGCTGTCACAAATGTTCCTTCTCATCCACATTGTAACTGCCAGCAAGGGACTCATCAGGAAGCTGAATGCATCTTGCAGTGTCTGCATTGCCAAAAAAAATTGAACTTTTTCAACATTACACTGAGCTAAACCTGTGTGGCCCTCTCCATCAAATTGTGAGCTGGGGGTAAATCTCTGCTAACTCAGAAACCAGCGTTGTGCTTGCTTCCTTTTTTTGGTGGCCTGTTACCTCCCTTTGGCTTGGCTCTTCTACTCCACTGAGACCTGCTGTGCTGATGGAGAGCTGGGAGAGCTCCCACTAAGCCTCCATTTACTCTCTGCAGTTTTTAGCCCTAGATAACAAAACTCCCTTGAGTGCAGGTTTTGTGCAAGGGTGGAGGTTGTAGCCATGTTGGTCGCAGGGCATAGGCAGACAAGCTTCTTTGGGTAAATCTGATCTCTTATATTAGAACTTAAATAGTTGGAAAACAATTTTTTAAGCACGCCTTTGGGTTCAAAAACCCTTCATCAGGCTAAGGAAGAGCACACACCAACTGTTGATACTTCCTTAGCCTGACAAAGGATTTTTGAACTCGAAAGCTTGCTTAAAAATTGTTTTCCAACTATTTAAGTTGGTCTAATAAAAGAGATCAGATTCACCCAAAGAACCTTACTTGGTTTTGTGCAGTTGTTTTCTACGGTACGTGGGGAGAGACTAGGGACATCAAGGAAACAGGTTGAAATCTGAATCAGTGAGCTCCATTTTTAAATGTGTGTTCAGTCATTTGCTTTTATAGAGGATCTGATTGAAGAAACTACAGGGGGATCATTGTAGCTTTCCATAGAAAGGCACTGGCATGTGCAGCCAGATTGACAGATTCCCTTAAGTGACTGAACGGTAGGGAGTGCAGAGCATCGTAATGATCCCGTGGGCTTTTCTTCTCTCTTGGAGCCCTTTCTCTTGTTTGTGCCTCTGTTCATAGCGGGCACGGACAGCACTGCTGTGCAGTGGCGGGTGGGGGTGTGCATGGGGAGGGGGGGACAACTGCTAGTAAATGTCATACATTTAGAATACTAAAAGATTTTTTTTTTTTAAATATGAGGGTGGCACCTACCAACCAGGCATAGATCAGGGCCCTGTTGTGCTAAGTGCTGTACAGACTCACCCAGAACTGGGGACGCCCTGCCCCAAAGAGCTTCCCAACAAAGTAGAGCCATAGACAAGGACAGGGGAGCTCAAGGGCAAACCTCTCCCATGCCTCCTTACACCCTTTGCTGAGGAATATTAGACCCAGATTACATCCAGCCTATAGATTAGTTGGGTTTGTGAGCAGGTTCAGAGAAGGCCCAGGGCTTGATCAGCTTATGGACTCTGACTTTTCATACTTAACACTAGAGGTAAGTACATGGTAGCTGGAGTGAGGCACGTTGTACGATGAGTCTGGTTCTACAGCTGCCTTCGCTGCTGCTTAAGGTTTCTGTTACTAGTGCTTGTTTCTGAAGTGAATGCCAAGCTCTGATCTGTAAATAGGTGGGGGGCTTACATCTCCAGGGTTTGCCATTGTCATGCTTTTTTGGGCCCCAAATTGAAACAATTGTTTTTAAATGGCCTTTGTTATTAAACTCTTAATTCCAAGGGATGAGGGATCTCTATCAATATAATCTAGTTTAACTTGCAACAGCAAGTGACTTGACTTACAATTTTTTGGCTCTTGTGGAAATCTGCCGAGCAGTTTTCAAGTCTGAAAACTAGGTGATTCACAAGGCTTCACATTGCACCTTTTAATCCAAACGTTTCAAAGTTTTGACGACGCAGTATTTTAGGCTGATTGGCTGTTCTGTCTTGGGCTGTGCAAACCTTTACCTGGATATTGCTTGCAATTATCTATGTGCCTTAATCTACGGAGGAACGTTTCCTTTCATTTTGTTTGTGAAGCGGCGTTAATTTTGTAGAGTGCAATACTGTCTTTAATCTCTTCGCTGCCTAAGTGTGGGCACGTGCGTGTGTGTACAGTGATGTTGTTTGTGGGAAAACTGAATCTGTAAAGATGATCTTATCCAACATGCCAAGACACAAACTGAATAAAATGGGGGTTATTGAGGGAAAAGTGATTTTTAAGGCTGAACAACAATTTAGTGAGTTTTTGTCCCTTGGAAATGTAGAGTTTTTCTTGTAAGAAAACCAGTCCTTCATGATGTTCCATAGATGGGGAATCTTTAATCCCATCTAGGAGAAACTCAGTCACTCACTCCAGCTCAATTTAAATTGGCCATGGAGTGGGGAAGTGACATGCTAGACCAGGGGTGGGCAAAATGCGGCCCACCAGGCCATACTACCAGGCCTGTGGAGCCGCTAAAAATGTAGAAAATGAATATTTATCTGCCCCTGGCTGCCTGTCTTGCGGCCCTCGATGGCTTGCCAAAACCCAGTCAGCGGCCCTCTGCCTGGAATAATCGCCCACCCCTGTGCTAGACTCGCATCTCAAGCCCTGCGTTGTAAGTAAAGTACAATGGTGTTCAGCGCTGCCTGTGCCTTTTGCCCCACTGCCCTACAACTTGGAGGAGAAGCCTAGGACTGGAATAGCCAGAGTGTAGCAGAGAGGAGAGCTGCTTTAACTGGACTGCCCTGGGAATACTTGTACAATGTGTGCTTTACTTCGCAGCACTTGCACAGCTCTTGCTGGTGTGGCTTGTTGGTTGTGGGGAGTGCTTTTTTTTTTTTTCCTTGGAGATGGAAAGTGTCTGTGGGACTTGAGGGTCATTCATGGAGCCCAGCTCTTTCTGACCTATAAAGACTCAAGTGATTTGCAAGTGTTGATTTGAATTTCATAAGACGAGCCTGCACTGTGGGGTAAGGCTCTAACATTGACATTGGTGAGCAGGCTGGTTAAAGGTATCTGTGCACAATAGAAAGGGAACTTCTGATCAGAAGTGTGCAGTATGTTTGCGCTATGAATGCCCCAGCCCTGTAAACGCTGACATACCGTACTAGGAGCTCTGCCCCAAAAGACGCGTTTGCAGGACGAGACTCCAGCTAATCTCAAAAATCCCAGCCTGCAGCTGCCGTCCCGTGTCTTCCAGCTGAAATCGAGCTGTGTTGCTGGAATGACAGATGGATTCCAAGACCCAGGTCTTTCCACCGTTACATATAAGGTGCTATGGTAGACACCTTTTTTTTTTTTTTTTTTTTAACTGGGTAGGCATCAGAACTACAATACCCCTCTCCCCAGCGGTGAAGATGGTGCTATTTTACCTCTCCCAGTGATTTGTTACACTTGATGTTTTCTTCACCGACCTGGAAGTAGCCTTATCCTTATGTTTTAGATTCCAACTTGGGTTGCTAACTTCGGTCACTGGTGCTGTTCCCTGAAGAGCTGTATATCATCAGGACTTTCAAACCCTGTACTGTTGCCCAAGTTGGGCTCCCGTAGGAATTCAGCGACCAATAGCCAGTTTGCTTTCTATATGGAAATCAAACCTTTTACACCAGGGTTCGAAAATCATGACACTGTATTTTCTTAGAGGATTCTCCCAATTCATACTCGCAGGTCGTTGCTTTAATAATTGTTGTTTTTTATTTATGCCTGAGCCAAAAGCATGAAGAGCATTGGGAGCTCTAAGCAATGATATCTTTTATTAAGAAATGGAAGTTGTACAGTGGACTGCAAACAAACAGTAATTTAAACTTTAGTTTGGGGAGAACAAACTAGAAAGTGTTTTTGTGAACTATGCCTGCAGCACTGAGGAAATCACAAGAGATGGGATTTTTTTCTTTTAAAGCACAGATTTAGTCAGCGTTGGAGTGTTAAAATCCTTTGCTTAACAGTTTAAAGTCCTCCCTTCTCCCCCTTCACCCGTCAGTTCTGTAGCTTGCTTTTCAGGTTTCCATTAAAAGTTGAGACTTACCATGAAAAAAAAAAAAGTGCCATATTTTATTTATCCTTGTAACATTATAAATATATAAATATCTATTTAGGCTGAATATCGCAATACAAGATGCTGTTGCTTTTGAACTTCATGGGATAATTCCAGTACTAAAATTGAAAGTCTCATTCTAGTGTATTTAACGTTTGTGACAGTCTCTCAAGACTTTTGTGTTGAGTTTTTTTGCAGCAATATCAAAATCTGGTTTATAAAAGTTTTAAGATATTAACCCTGAAATTCTCAAGTTTGTGACCCCGTGATTCTAAGGAAGATCTGGTTACTTACCCGGTGCAGTGGAATTGTCCTCTTGAAAGGTGATTTTTCTGGAGTTAATAAGGAAAAGGTAGAATGGGTTGACCCATCCTGCTTGGCTTTTGATTTACCTATTCTGTAAGCGATCAGTTTTAAATGAAAATCCAACTCTTTAGGTCTCTGTTCTACTTCAAGTTTTTTTAGGAGTGGGAGTCTGCCCTTGCTGAGTGGGACTTGACAGGGAATGCAGTAGATTATGAAGTTGCTGTTGCTCAGGAATTGATTAGTAAGACTTTTAACTACTAATAAAAATCCATTTGTCAATGGATTTTTAAAAAATACCCATTTTATTGCTTAGAACATGTGATATGGGATGTTTCCTAGTAAATAGGAATTAGTTTATATAATTTTAGCTTATAAAATCGAATTATTTAAAATTCAGACTTCCCCTAATTTATCTCTCGGATTTTTTTTTTTTTATACCGGTAAGTTGTCCTGTCATTCCGTTCATTCTTCCATAGAACTAGCGTGAATACTTCTGGTGTGTATATATGTATGTATAATATATATATTTTCCACCCTACCTTTCTAACTCTCTGCAATGTAAAAGTTAGTTTATTCTCCCCTCCCGTCACTTTAATTTCTTGTGCCCTTTATCTTGATTTGTAATTGAAACAATGCTTTGAAGTTTTGTCTTTATATTAAAGTGTATGTATTTTAATACATTGTACAGTTGTGGTGCTTCTCTAATTCAGCAGGACATTTCTTTTCACTTATCCTTTCAAGGGGGATTGTGTTCACTATCCTTCAAATCTACGACTGCGAAGATCCCACTGAACATTCTGGGCCAGAAATCCATTTAGGGATGAAGGCCAGAGCTGTGGACAGTCGGGATGCTGCGAACTCCACCCCCTCCAGGGAACAGTTCAGTCTAATACTTCAAATCCTGTCTAGAGGTCATTTAAAGAATGGAAAGCTCTGGGTGCTTACCATATGCAATAAGATTGCTAAAAACCCTCTAATTCTAGTCTGATTTTTTTCCTTCATTAACACTGTCGTCCAGCTTTATGGAGCCAATAGGTAAGAAACCTTTGCTAGGTTGCTGTCTGCTCCTGGCTTCTACCTGGAGCCCAGAGTCCTGATTCAGCAAAGACTCACCTAAAGTATTTTAGATGCTGAAAGCATTACAGCTATGGACTAAAGTGCATCATCCTTAAGCTCTGCCAACGTGCTACTTGTGGCGTCCTGAATTTGAAGCTGGATCCCAACAGGAGACGTACTAGTATATACTGAGCAGCCCTGAAGAGGTGATAGCAATTTGTCCACAAGCCTTACTGATCTTTTCAGGAAATATCACGTGAGCATGTTCCCTGGGACTGTAATGGCAATGTGCCCAGCTACCTGCTGTGATATTATACAGCTTCACTTTTTCAGTAGGGAACCACTGTCCCCATTTTAGTTTCACTGCTGCTGGTCGCCCATCATTTTGATATGGCCAGCATGTGACAAGGATGATGCTTGAACCTGGTCTAGTTTCTCTATGGACTCTACCAGAGTTATGCCTGCAAAGACTGGTGTTTGTACAGTAAGGCAGTGGAGGCTTTTTTTTTTTTAAGGTGTTTTAATGTAAACTAACTGGGGGTGGGATTCTCACAAGTGCATGAGTTCAGAATACGGGCCCATAAGATTTGCCCTCAAACCACTGCTTTGTGTAGAAGAAAATGTGCCTGTGTTTCTTGCACAGCAGCTCCCACCTCCACAAAAGATTAAAACAAAAGTGCTGTTTATTTAAAACTTTCATTGTACAACAGATAAACAGCTTCCGTACACTTTCAAGGAGGCAGGACCCTCTTATGCTCTTTAGAGTAATAAGACATTGAAATGTAACAAAGGACAATAAGTAATTATGAAAAAAATCAACTTTTCCATTTATGAAGCACCCTCAATAATGTAAATTCCCAAATTTGAAGTGTCCAAAACTACCATTTCCATTAATCTTGAAATCTATCCCAGTGTCCTAATAATGGAAATCTGTCTAGTTGGGTGGAATGAGTTACTGGCTGTATACCACCCCAAGTAACAACAGTTCACAGCATGTTTTACATTCAGTTAAGTAGCAATGGTGAAGTGTACCTACCTTTTACTCTGGACAAATGACTGAGCTGTTTGTTGCTTTATCCCAACTACTGTGCCCCTCAAAAAACCTAAAAAAATGCCCATTTATGTACAGTATGCATTTTTAAAAAAGCAGGTTTTAAAGGTCTTGCCTGGCAAGGCTATGGAGAAAGTGTTCCTGTTTGTACTGGGAAGGCATGAGGTGGACTGCTTATGCAGAAGGTTATTGACTGGCCAAGGTAACCTGAAGCTGTGGTGATCTATGCGCCTGTTTTGCACCCATCTGCCATGAGACACGAGGAACGAAAGGCTGCTGGGACCTGAAAAGTTCAAGTGTAGAGCTAAGTGTCTACTGAAACAAGTAATGGATCCCGTGCACTAACCTTCAAATGCTGCTTCTAAAGGTAAGTGCACAAAAGCACCTGTGCTAAATATTTGGATTGAGGCCTTGCTGTAGTGCGAGTTTAAAGTTGTTGTATGATCTTTTTTATAATGTAGATCTTCTTTATTTGGTATAAAGCTTTACAGCATTCCCTGGCTTCTCCCCTTCCAAGAGAAAAGCTCTGGCAGTAGAAATTCCCTAATATGATGGAACAGCATTTTGTGTAGGTAACACAAAATTAGACAAAGTTGTCTCTGAGCTGCAGGAGGTGAAACATTTATAATTCTTGCTCTCCCCTTGTTCAAGGCATCAGTTTCTGTATAGTCTCTAACATTAGTGTGAACAGTATCTTTGCAAGACCTCAGATGGAAATAAGCAGACACTTTAGTAGCTGCTACAAAAAGCCAGCTTTACTATGAAGGCCCCTGTACAATAACTAGACAAACCAAGGTCATCCCTAAACAGTGAGGGCCATATTTAAATGCATCTTTTCTTTATCAGAGTAGATAAGACTGTTTGCTCACTGCCAGCAAGTCAGAGAATTTGCTGTCTTGCTTCTGTACTGAGGTAGAGCAAAGCCAAGGCAGAAAAGGGTTGTGATGGTCAATAAAAAGCATGGTAAGGTCAGCTGAGGACACCACTTTCCTGAAGTCTAGCTCCAGTGAGCTCTGGTTTCATCACTGGTTGCTGCTTTCACTGCAGCTGCTTTTGTCGTCAGTAGAACTGACCCTCAGCTTATGCAGAATGGCAGTCTTTCCCATTACCAGAGCATCCTGCAGTGCCAGAAGCAGGTGATTGTAATGCACGTGAAACACAATCCTGCTTGAAAGCAGGGGTAGCTTTCTATGATTGTGAAAGGGAAACCAGGGCTGTTCTGCTAGCAAAGGGGAAGACTAGGCCATTTAAGTTGCTTTTCACAGACAGCATATGCAAACCCCATCTTGACAGCAAAAGATTCCTCACTTGGTCTGAGAGCTTGTCACAAGGTTGCCATCAGTCTCGGGAGCCAGCAGACACTAAGTTCATCAGATCTTATTCTGCCTCCATGGAATACTGTTGAGACAGCAGCCCTGCTGGCATGGCCTGGCAGGCCAGTAGTTGAAAGTCAAACTGCAGGGACGGAGAAGGACTATGCTGCAAGGGGATCCCTAAGGCTCCTGCATTTAACACGCAATAGGGAGTCACTGATGCTTCTGCCTGCAGAGGTTAGGCTCTTACTGTTGCCCATCAGTTGGAGATATTGGAGGGAGTGGTGACCTACTGCATCAAGACAAGAGGCTCTAGTCTAAACCCCAGTAATCTTGCCCTGTGGAGCTGTTTAGCTGGGGTGCAATGTGGGGTAAGCAGTATCAATCAAAGCTTACAGCATATACTTTCTAGAGCTTGTGCCTGGTAGTAACTACTGTCTGATGCTGTTTCTGTATTTGCACTAATCAATGCGGAGTCAAGGGAGGGAAGAGATGCTGTTCCCTAATCCCTATGCTTTCGGTCTGAAGCTACAAGGACAAGTGTAGCTTGGGCCTTCCCTAATAGATCCTTTAGGGAGGGGGACTTTATGTAAGAAGATTGTGCCTTCAGGGTCACAGGCCCAGTAGTTTAAACTGCTTCACTGTAAGTCGTAAAGCTTCACCCCTTCAGCTCTTTGTATCCAATAGGCACAAAGCCACACCTTTGCCCATGCCATGCAAGTAGGTCTTGGGATCCTAGACTTCTATTTTATTGCTTGCACCTGGGCTGTAATGGGCTGAAAAAAAATCACACTGCATTGAAGCAAGTACTAATTTTTAGCCAAGACTGGTGCCCTGACCTCCCAGCCATCTATCATGCCTGCTCTAAATCAGCCTGCTCAAGGGAAAAATTCCTGTTGCTACTGGGGGAAGCCATTCAAGTGAAGAAGGGCTTCCCAAGCCTCTGCCAGCTGCTCCCTCTGCACTTCAGCTCTGCCAACAGAACAAGCAGCAGCAGGAAGAGGCCCAGGAGGCTTCAGAGGGAGCAGTATTCTATGGCCAGGGCCAAACTGGAGAGTCCCTCCCCTCCGAGGAAGGGGATAGGGCCCCTGCACTGAAAGAGACTGCTCCCACCCCCTTCCTTCCCTAGGAGTCAAGAGCATCCTGATCACCAATGAGCTCTCAGGTAGACCACACTCCAGCCAGAACAGCTGCTGGGAAAGCTGGATGTTGCTGTTCACAGCAGCAATGCTACTACTGCTAGCATACCACACAACCTACCTGGCACTTAACACCAGTTATTGCCTCCACTGGCAGCACAGGCCTCAACTGAACAGCAGAGATCACTGCATCAGGCAGGTGCCATCAGCCTCTTTCTGTAGGGAGAGTGAGGAGGGAGTGGGACAAACAGGCCAGCCTGGAAGCCTGTCCCCTCTCCCTAGCACCAGTAGCATACCACTGTTGCTTGGGAGGGCTGTGGAGGGCCAGGGGCAAGGTCAGACTAAACATTCCTCAGTGTAGCAGATTCACAGTTAAGTAAAAACTGGTATCTACAGTGATTAATTAAGACGTTCATTGCTTCTACCAACACAGCAGGCACACAGGAACGAGGAAGGGCTGAAGACAAAGTGGGAGTGTGCAATGAATTCCCTTAAAAACTCATACAAAATCATCTGGCTAATAAATAAGAGTCACTTGGTCACTGGTTTGGTGCCAGGAGCTTCTGCTCCTTGCAGCTGAAGCTCGGTGTTTTCACACCCTCCCCCAGGGGTGGCAGCTGAATGCCAGTTACTCCCCACCTAGGGAAAGGCTGCAGGGTTACTGTTTGTGTGTTCCCAGCTGGAATCTGGCTTCCTCGGAGATTCCATACTGTTCCAAGGGATCCTGTAGCAGAAGCACATGAGGAGCATAAAGGGAGAGAAAGAGACAAACGGCCAGCACCATCAATCTGGTGGCTGACAGCACCACCGCCCCTTTAACGATTGCTGTACCCTGAATTACAGCACTGTCATCCCCTGGGAGAAGCTGCAGCATGAGGTCATTGCTACATGCAGTCAGATCATTTATTTGTGGCCAGGAGGCAGATTCAGGTCAAACAAATTTCCAGGCTGAGCAGCGATTCCTGAGGAAAACAGGAACCAGACAGGACAGGGTGCGGCAAGAGCAAGTCCAGCAGTACTCAGGGGAGGTGTGTGGTTAGTCAGTAGGGTGGGTTGTGTTTATCCATCCTAATACCATAGGGCATCTGTAGGGTGACTGGGACCCCAATTGTTTGGTGCTCTTTCAGTAAGAAACCCAGAAGCAGAAAGTGAAGAGGCAGAGGCTCTGGACTTCCAGAGCAATAGAGGCTGCAGGTGTCCTGGCAGATGCATCTTAAGGAGAACCTGCCTGACTTGGCCAGAGTCTAGCTTTCCTAAGGATCAAATCTGCAAGAGCTGGAATCAGGGACAATGACAAGTCTGCTTCACATTATCAGGCACCGCGTCAGGAGCTGCATCTTTTTGAGTGTCCATCTGAACTCCAATGTCTGAATATTAGAGCCCCAAACACCCAACACAAGCCAGTGTCTCTGCTCAGAGGTGAGGCTGAATTGTTAAGCAGAGAGAAGCAGGTTTTCCACATGCTCAGGCAGCCTGCACATCAGTCCCTTGGTACAGTCTAATTCCTTGAAGTGACTAGAAACTGAGGCCAGTGGCCTCACAGACTACGGTGTTACTGAAGTGTCGCTCTTTCCTATGGAGAGCAACAAGCTTAAGGAAATAAAGGAAAAGGGCTTCCCATTCTTGTGGCTGCTCCAACTTTGACAGAAGACAAGGAACAACAATCCTCCAATCAAGACAGCTGAGATGAGGCAATCTTTGGCCTCATCTCAGCCTGGAGGCTGAGGGGTAGGGGGGAAGGAGGAGGGACAACGCACTTACCTTTCCTGTCATCTTTTGAATCTCATTACGATAGAAAATCAAGCTTCTTCTCATGAACTCATAGCTGTAAAACAGGAACAGACCGCACAAGCCACTTAGCAGGGGCTTGGGAAGGGATAATTCATGTGTCTATTTGGAGCTTTAAGGACATTTTCAACTCAATCCCTGTTGCAAATGAATCCACCTGTTTTGGTCTGTGTGCCTTGGACAGGGGGAGAAGCGACCCATTGGTTTTGATCCATTACCACTTTGAAGAGTCAGCAGCAGTGGCCCCCTTCCCACTATGTAAGCAAAGCAGAGACTTTGCCTTCCAACCCTACCTCCTAGATCCAGGAAGTCTCATACCTTCACATAGCTCCACCAGATGTGTTACCATTTCAGCCCAGGGCCCTGTAATCTAAAGAGTGAAGCTTTTACTCATTCAGAAAGGCTGGTTCTATGGACACAGACAATTCCATGTTCAGTGACCATGAATGATGGTGCTCAAGGGGCCATTTTAGAGGTAGGCCAGGGTTTTGCTTTTTCCCCTGCAGAGTATAGGCAGCTGTACCTGATGCTGCTTCCTGGCAAGATAAGCGCTCCATCCCCCAATGCTGCCATAAGCCAACTGCAGGGCATGCCCTGCTGTTAGCTGCATTCTGTCAAGCACAGTTAGAGAGAACAGCGTAACAGGAAAGCAAGACCTCAGCTCCACAGAATGACCTACCTGGCTCTTCGGAGTGCCTCAACCCACTCCTGACATTGTTCTTCACTGTCACATTCAAAGCAGTATTTCCTGTCAGGCTCCTCAATAAAACCTGCCAGTTAAAAAAGAAAGGATGTTGGAGAAATGCTCCCCTAGCTTAGCTAAAAACCTTCAGAGGAAGTATAACAAGATGAAATTTAGCTAAACAAGCTGGAATCTAACCAACATACCAAATCCACTTCTCCATCTTTTGCAAACAACCACAAGAGATTTGATGTCTACACACAGAAGGGATGAAAGTCTTGTGTGCGCAAATGACAAAAATTAGAGAAGTTAAATTACTCCAAAGATAGAAATAGCCCTTCTTTATTTCAGGGCTTTTCAACAGCTGCTGCTGCTGCAGCATATTGGAAAGGAACTCCCTGTACAGCTTTTGCTCTTTACAGAGACAGAATCAGGCCATGTAATTAATTAGAGTGTTCCTACAGCTCTGCTCCTTGCTACAAAATTCATGTAGCTTTCAGCTAGAGCCTAGTTGTAACTGGGTCAAACGGTGTCACCACCCCCAACAGGCTGCAGAACAGCACAGGTAACAGATAGAAGCATTTATGCAGTTCTGGAAGAGGAAGGAAAGCTATGTAGTTCCTTCTCTCTTTGCATAGGCAGGAAATGGGGCAGAGGGTTTGCAGCCAAAACCAAGACAGCGCCAAAGTAGAACCTCTGCCAAATCCTGCAAAGCAAAGTAATGAACACAAAGGTACAGCTGAATGAACTCTGCATTTGCCCAATCAGCTGCTGTTCTGCTAAGTGATGCATGTTATACAAAGAAGTCTGAGTTTCCAGGGGCATGAGTCATTCTAGTGAGCTGGCAGGGAAAGGATGGATAGCTCAGGGTTGTTTATGGAACCTTTCACTTTCACTGCACCCGACACTGGTAATACAACTACCATCTCCTGGCTAGTCAGTAACATGTATGAAGTCAGGATAGTGGGTCTGGGACACCAATGAAAACATTAAAAGCGACTGCTCTATGCTCTGCTTTGCCTATGAGGGATCCCAGATTCAATCCATAGAGTTCATGCCTTCATACTCACCCCTGCAAAGCTTGTCCATCAGGTATAGGCAAAGAAGGCACCACACTGGAATACTATGGGAAGAATTAGCCTGGGCAAAGATGAGCTTTCGCTACAAAGCTTATCTTGCAGGGCAACTGGCACTACTGTGCACACAGTAGCAGGCATTCACAATGGGCCAGCATCCAGGCGGGTTTGTAGAGCAAACACTGTTTCAAGAGGGTCTCATACAGACAGAGGGAGCACTGGCTGGAACGGAGGCTGAGACTCTGCATGTTGAAGCAGATGTGCCTAACAACCAGGCCAATAGATATGGTGATGGCCTTGGAGGAAACATCCTGTTTTTGCCACATACCTCATGCACAATGATTACTTGTTGGATGAAAGGCTGCTTACAAAGGACGACACACTGTGAGCCAGCTGGAGCTGCTGCTATCAACACAAGGACAAACAGCGTGGCGGGAGTACTAGGGCTAGATTATCCCTGACAGATGGTGTATCTGAGACTCTCTCTTTTTGGTAAAAATAAAGCTAACAGCACAGAAGCAGCAGTGTTTCAATATCATAACCTCCCAGAGAGGAATTTCCTCCCATATAAAAGTGTGCAAGCTGTTTTAGTAAGTTCTTATTCCATACATCCTTAAAATCTGAATAGGGATCAATTCAGCTAGCAACAAAATGCTCCAGCACAAAGGCACAGCAGCTAGTTAATACACAGCAATGCTGTATAACAGGTCAGAAGAGGAAGTGAAGGCTAATTTGTCATGTTGAATACATGGGGAGAGAGTTAGAACAACTGCAAATAAAGCAAATATTCAGACTCAAAGTGGAACTCACAAAGTGACCTTTCAATAATGAAATAGCTAGGTTTGTAAGCTTCACACCTCAGGCGCTTGCAGAGCACAGTAGTGACAGCAACTGGATGGCATGGAAGACAGAGTCCACTATGCAATCACTAGCACCACATTTTCCTCAAGCAACTCCTCATCCAAGCTGTGAGCAGGCATGCACCTGCCTACTTTGAGATCTGACCCCCTCCCATCCTGCAAGTGATACGGTTCATAAACTGTCCGCAGACATCTTTATATGTTGCCTTTCTTCCACCAGCGGATGGACAGGGTCTATGATGGAGACTACAACGGTGCATACCACATTGGGACTGACCACTAGAGAAATTTAATGGGAATCTGCATCCCAAACTCACTGATTGAAAAGACGTTCACCTCTTCTTTGGCAATTCTGCAGTGCTCCAGCAGTAAAGCTCCAATTGGCTAGAAAAAGACCCAAAGAGAAGGTTTAACATACCTTTCCCCATTGTCAACTACATAACACACAATGGACTCTACAAAGAATATGTGGCAGACACCAACCAACTCATACGACAGAAAGAAGACAACACACAAACTAGGATTTCTAAGGTGTTTTAGGGTATTTATGCTACTTAGATACCTGCAGGGATTTTGATGGTGTTTATTGTCACCATTTCCCCCTGGCATGGTCTTCTATGCACAGAATTTTCATAATAATGAAAAAACATATTTTTAGAGGTAGGAGAAAGCAACTGTAAAACCACAGACATCATCAGATGTCCTTTAGATTAGGCATCTAACCTGAAACTGCTTTTGGTTCATTTATTTTACATCTAATGGAGGGTTTCTGCAGATACCCAATTTCTGTTTCTGCAATCAAACTTCATTATACTGTAAGAACATAAGAACTGCCAAGTACTTGGTCAGACCATAGGTCCATCTTGCCCAGTCTCCTGTGTCACACACTGGCCAAGAGTGGATGCTGAAAGGAAGAGTGAAGTGGGTTTTTTTCCACTGTTCCTCTCTCACTTGCAGCCTCCAGCATTTAAGGTCTAGGAAGTTCTAATTCAAAGGCTGTGTCCCTAACTCCTGTGTTCAGTAGCTACTAATGCCCCTTCCCTCCAAGAATCTGTCCAATCCATTTGAATCTGACTAAGCTGTCAGCTTCCACGACATGTGGTAGTGACAGGCTCCAAGCTTTAATAACAAGCTGTGTGAGAAAACTTTGTTTTGTTAGTTTCAAACTTCTACCTACTAGTTTCATTTTGTGACTCCTAGTTCTTGTGATGAGAGAGAGTAAATAATAAATCCCTACCTACTTTCCCGTTGCCGCTTAGTATTTTGGAAATCTTTACCATGTCCCTAGTCAAGCATCTCTTCTCTAAAATGAACAGGCCTAGACTCTGCAGTCTCTCCCCGTACGGAAGCCTCTTCATACCACTAATCATCCTTGTTGTCTCTCTACCTTCTCTAATTCTTCTATATCCTTTTTCAGGTGTGAGGACAAAGAACTGGGCACAGCATTCAAGGTGTGGATGCACCACGGATTTATGACGGGGCGTAAAGATACTTTCAGTTTTGATCAAGTTCGTCTCCTCCCTGACTAATGTTTGCACAAGGCGTTAGCTGCTATTTGCTCAGTGTCATTAAAGGGATTTTATATAAATATCAGTGCCGAGGGTAAAAGCTTAGTTTTTTTGTTCTACAAAATCAAATCTGACAGGCAAGTGTGGTCAGGACAATGTGAGCTCCAATTCACCTTTTTTTAAAGAAAAGTGCATCAGTACATTAAAATAAACCTGCATAAACACACAAAGTTTCCACTGTTGTGTCTGAAGCCCAAATACTGGTGCACTACGTTAGAGAAGTAGAGCGTGAAAATACGCACAAGCAAGAAACGGAATTATTTTTTCTATCTGCATTTTACTCAGCTTAGAAAAAGACAGCAAATGGAAAATTTTAAAACTAAAATATCATTTGTAACATGGTAAAGAGCACCCTTTGAGCAAACACTACTCTTTAATTCAAAATGTTTGCCGGTTTATTTATATGTTCTCCATCCATCCGTACAGAAACGTTAAAGATATCTAAAATGACTTGCTCAAGGCCATGTGTCAAGTCAGTGCCAGAGCCATTAGCAGGACACTGGAGCCCCATCTCCCATTCCCCTGCTCTACTCCTTCTGCTTGCAAAGGGAGGAATAGTAACAAAATGTGGATGCCTATGTGATTTCCTATTAAACTTAGTCTTGCATATATAACCAATGATGTACTTAAAAAAAAATGACCAGGACTTCACATTCTACTGATAGGGAAGGAGATTAAAATAGCCATCCCTCTCAGTTTCCATAAATTAACTGATTTCCAATATGTAAACACTGAAGTCCCCAAGTCTCTGTGACAATGAAATATATTTAAGATATGGGTGTCAAATTCATTTGGTCCCTTGGGCTGGATCCTGACGAAAGGCCTTCTCAGAGGCCAGATTCACAGATTGTCAGGGGCTGGAAGGGACCTCGCAGATCATCGGGTCCAACCTGCTCCCATTCTAAGCAGTAAAACAACTGGGGTCAAGTGACCCCAGCGAGGTGACTGTCTAGTCTCCTCTTGAAAACCTCCAGGGTAGGTGACTGCACCACTTCTGGAAGGAGTTTACTCCACAGTCTGGACACCCTGACGGTGAAGCAGTTTTTCCTGGTATTAAGCCTGAAGCGGCCTTCCAGGAGTTTGTACCCATTGGTCCTGGTCTTTCCCAAGGGTGCCCCAGTGAACGGTTGTTCACCGAGCTCCTCATGCACTCCTCTGACATAGCGGTAAGCTGCTACCAAGTCCCGTCTCTACCTTCTCTTCCTTAGGCTAAAGAGGCTTAAAGGTCCCTCAGCCTTCCCCCGTATGGCTTGCCTTGCAAGTCCCTGATCACACGGGGGGGGCTCTTCTCTGGACCCTCTCTAGTTTCTCCACGTCCTTATTGAAGTGCGGCGTCCAGAACCAGACACAGTACTCCAGCTGTGGTCTCACCAGTGCTGAGCACAGCGGGACTCCCACTTCCTTAGCTTTACAAGAGATGCATTGGTTGGTGCGTGCCAGCGTGGCATTTGCCCCACTGACCACCGCCTTGCGCTGACGGCTCATAGTCATGTGATGGTCAGGCATTACCCCCAGGTCCCTTTCGGTGCAAGTCAAGCTGTCACCATTGTCACCACAACCCATCTCTGGCAGCGGGGCACGTGGTGACAGTGTTAAACCCCCACTGTGCTCCCCAGCACCAAGTTTCTGGCTCCACAGACTGCATAACCCACCTCTACAGGCTGAATGCCACCCATGGGCCAAACATTTGATGTTCCTGATTTGCCCTTGGACCACGACACCTAAAATACGTTGGCCAAGGTTAGATGGCACAGCAGTTGCTTTTTTTGGCCTAAGTATTTTCACTGCGTTTGTCAAATGCTACACAAGCTTTTACAACCAGGGCTATAGCAGGTCTGTCACCCCACCACGCTAAACACGACCTGCAGCACCAAACGTTTCCTGTACCTCCGCCTCATCGGTTCGGAAGTAGAAGAGAAAGTTGACGACCAGCTTCACAAGGCGTTTCTTCACTGGAGAGAAAAAAAAAGAGAAAGACAGTTCAGAAGCTGGTTTGTGGGATGAAGAGTAGGAGCCATCTTGTCCACAGGAGGGGCATTTCATAGATTTTAGGGTCCAATCAGACCCGTTACATCACCGAGTCCGACCCCTACCCTGGGCAGGAAAGAGCGCTGGGGTCAGACGACCCCGGGCAGGTGCAACGGTCCAGGCCCCTCCGTCCCGCCTCCACTTCACAGACCAAATGGATTTGTTCGTCCCTTCCCACGTCAGGGACCTTCCAGCGTGACCCCATCTCGCCGGGCCGGGACAGAGGAATTGGGACCGTCTTGTAACTGACCGGCAAGAGGCTCTCCAAGCCCCTCCGCGGCCGGGGGAAGGGAAGACCAGCTCCCCATCCCCGCTTCCAGCCTGGCTCGCCCACGGCCCCCGACCACAGCTGCCAGGGGCCGGCAATGGCGCAGGATGTGGCCCCGCCCCTGCCCCACCACACCCCCGGCCCCGCCCCCAACTGCCCTGCCCCTCGCGTCCCCCTCACCGCTGCCTTTCTTGGGCAGGCGCATGAGGATCTCGGCCGCCTTCTCGGCGGGCTGCCGCGACAGCGACAGCAGCTCCCGCTCGCTGTAGCGCATGGCGACCCCGGCCTGGCCCAGCCGGCCGCCGCCAACGCGGAAACAGCTGCGCGACGGCTGTGCGCCCAGCCCCGCCCCCCTCCCGCCCCGGAAGCCCTCGGTCTGGCGCGACCCGGACGCGCTTGGCGGCCGGAAAGGGCCTGCTGCTCTTCCTTCCGGCGCGGTAGCGCATGCGCAGTGCCGGGACGCGGCCTGTGGGGCTGCGTGTATTGCCAGGGTCAGGGGCCGGGGGAGCTTCGCTGTGAGGCCCGCACACGGGGCCGGAGGAAGCGGAGAGCGGAGCAGTAGGTCAGGCGGGGGGCAGGGAAAGGGCGAGGTCTCGGAGGTGCCCCCCCGCGCCCGCTCCCCCCTCACGGGCAGCTCTGTCCCGGGTCACCGTCGTCTGCTCCCGCTTGGGTGTTGCGCCCTTCGATGTCACGAGCGCGAAGGGACGAAATGCCAGCTTCTAGCTGAGCTGCACGTCCCGATCGATTAACTAACTCGCAGCTCCTGTATCTCACACGCACGTCCTGTTTTCATTGCTTTTTCTAGGGTATTTTTTTCCCCTCAATAATTTGAAGCCCCAGAGACCAAATCATGGATTTTCAGCATCGACCTGGAGGTAAAACCGGGAGCGGAGGTGTCGCCTCCGCTTCGGAGAGTAACCGGGACCGCAGGGAGAGGCTCCGGCAGTTGGCGTTGGAAACGATCGACATCAACAAGGTGCGCTTTGGTCTCGTGGTATATTTGGGGGACGTGGAGCTGTGGGATTTTAGCACCGAGGTTCGCTGCGGTGCAATACAAATGTGCGCTGTCGAAAGTCGAGTCGATTGGCGAGCTGTCAGTGACCGGAGGGAAGGGAATATGTCGCTTCTCCAAATCCAGCCTGGGCCAGTGCAGGCCGTGTCTGATAAATCACTGGCAAGAGGATGTGGCTGACCTAAGAGTCAGAGGTAAATGAGCAATGTATGGCCCATTCAAAACAGCAGTTTTACTATTAAGCGTATTGGAGGGACCTTAATTATGGCCCTGCGCTGCCAGTTGTTATGTGCAGATGGTTTTACGCGCCCATTCTCAGATGGTGCTCCACCTATGTGAAACCACTTGCAGAATTAAGGTTTTAATTGAGAGTGGTGGATAGGAATGAAATCTTCTTGAATTAAGATCCTCTCATGAAGAGACACCGTCAAACACTGAATTGAGAGACGCTGTCATTTGATCACGTGCATGCTTATGTCTGTTTCGACTGCAGGCTTCTCAGTGCTAGGTGCGACGTTGCACTTTTCTTGCACAGAAATGTTAATATTGTCAGCAATTAAAAATAACCATTTCCTCCCTCTTTTCTGTAAGTCCTTTCAGATGGAAAGTTATCCTCAAGATTTAAAGCAAGAAGCTAAGATCCCTCTTTCCATGCCTTGGCGATTGTACATCATATACTTTTGAGAGTTCGATATAATGCAGACAGGCTACAAATACTTTCACTGACATTAGAAATCACATGCTTCTCTCATTATTTTTTAGGATCCCTATTTTATGAAAAATCACTTGGGCTCTTATGAATGCAAACTCTGCTTGACGCTGCACAACAATGAGGTGAGTTGAGCATTTGGTTTTTTTATGGAAAACAACAGGCGGTATTGAAGTGTTGTTGATTTAGGCTCTGGAGGGCTTGTTTCCAAGTCCCTAAGAGCTTCTCAGAGATGTAGAGGTTGGTCACTGATGGTGGGGAAGTGCATCTGTGCGTACATTGCACAAGTTGCCATTCATTACCAAAGCATTAATACAGTATGTTTGTTACTCCTTGGGTATATCTGCATGCTATATCTTTTTTACACTGCTTAAAACTGTCTGTCAGTGTCTCTGGTTAGTTTGGGCTCTGCAGAGTAGTTCTGCTTAAAGAACTTTCTTTTGTTTTAATCTGGATACCCTTGATTTTAGGGCTGTTCTTGAAGAGAGTTTTTTCTTGGCTAAGTTATAGCATTCATTAGGCTTGAGCCTCTTTCTTTAGTTCTTCAGTCTACTTTGCTGTCAAGCGTAATAAGCATAAGATTGAGTGACCTTCAGATTTAACCCTTAGGAAATGGGCTAACTTCCAAAGAGACAATGCCAGTAAACTGTCTGTATTTTGTTTTTGAATGTTTGGTTGGCTAAAACCTGTCCCTGTGTTTGGCTGCGTAGAATCAGGCACTTGGTCTGAATGGAAGAAAAATATTTAAATGTATTTGATTGATGTGCTTGTAGTCCACCATAGTATTCACTAGCTGTGCTGTGAATTAGCAGATGATTGCTGAGAAATCCGATAAATGAACTGTGTCATATTATTGAAGTTTTATTCATTTAAGTGCTTGCAAACTAAAGTATGATTAATTTTATGCAGCTAGAGAAGGACTTTAGAAAAGGGACATAAGTATGTGCATTGGAGCAGGTCTTGGACAGTGATCAGCATCATTTTTTCTCGCAGAGGGTTGGAATGATCCAGCTCAAGTCAGAAGCAGGCTGGTGCTAGAACCTGCCACTGCTTCTCCCTGCTGCCTGGCTGTGGCACAGCATGGGCAAAGCCCCCCAGAGTGGGTGAAACCCTCTGGCTCCATGGGCCGTAGGTTGCTGACCCTTGGTCTAGGGCTCCATGCCATTCCTGTCAGATCCTATGTAGCTCCTTACTCAGTTGCCAGTTCCCACAGTAACCGAACACAGGAGTGAAAAAAGGAGAGAACTACAACAGGAGAGTGGGTTTTGGGTGAGGAGAAACATGGGGTAAAGGACATGATTTAGAGGTTGAGCATTGTGGTGGTGGAAAGTGGTGGATGAAGCCCTGAAAATGCAAATACCATCTTTTCAGTTCATTGAAATTTACTGAGGATAAATAAATATTTCCTTTGTGCCTTAAGGGTTAAAAGGTCCATGTCATTGAGAACTTCCTTAACTGGGCAAACAACTTCCAGTAGTGTTTCATTTGACAGTGCTAGCTTCTGATGTTGGAAAAATCCTGTCATCATTTATCTTTCTTCTATCTTGTGTTGTTGCAGGGAAGCTACTTAGCACATACCCAAGGGAAAAAGCATCAGACCAACTTGTAAGTCCTTAATTATAATATTTTTTCTACTTTGGATACTTTTCGAAATACAGTCGGCATGCAATTCAGTTGGTAGCCTCTGATAGGGGATATGGAGATGCTTTGGGTCAGAACTGACCTTTACTGGCAAAGGTTGATGAAGAGGTGGTGGTTAATTGTTTGGAGCATATCTAGATCAGGAAGACAGTAGGGAAAGGTCAAAATAGCAGAATTGCAAATATGGCAGAGGAGAGGGTGCTCTGAACGACAGGGTCACATTTGTAGGTATAGCTGGATCATGACCATTCTCTGTTGTGATTTTTAGGGCACGCAGAGCTGCCAAGGAAGCTAAAGAAGCCCCTGCCCAGCCTGCACCAGAAAAAGTCAAAGTGGAAGTGAAAAAATTTGTGAAGATCGGACGACCAGGTTACAAAGGTAACTAATACTGGCATGTCTCTTGCAGCAGGTACATAAAGCTCAGTGGAATTCAGTTGAAATTTATGGCTCTGGGTATGAGTTATAAACTTGTCTTTTAGCAGATCTCATTATATCATAAATAAGGTACGATTGTATCCCTCCCTCTTTTTTCATTTTGTTTTTCCCTCATAGAATAGCTCTTGACATGTGGCAGTCAGACATGAGCCTGTTCAATAATACATTAGAAGTTGCATTCATTCAGCTCTTGTAGCATTTGGCATAGGATATGGATGATGCTGTTTCAATCCAGCTCTCCTTTGTTGCTTACTGTTGTACTACTTCCTTTGGTGTAATTCTTCCCCTGTGTTTTTCTTCACTTGCTCTTAGCTACTAGTCAGATGTATAGGTCACCCTTGCCACCTTGATTTATGTATTTATTTTTTAAAAGCGACAGAACTCTTTGTGACTTGGTTCTGGTTTGTTGTCCAACATTTCCTTTCTCTCTCTTCCCACCATTTTCTTGTTCTAAAGAGCATAGCGTGCCAGTTCTCTTTGCTCCAGAGGCAGTAGAATTTCAGTGGTGCAGTATGTATATATGGCTACATTTATTAGGTTCCTTTCATTCACACCTATCAATCAGAAATACAGCATTAATAACATGGAGAAAATCTCTAGATGTTGCACTAGAAAGTGCAGTTGTGTTGATACTAACAATTCCATACAACAGGTTCTTAAAGTAGGACTGTTGTTAGTCCAGTTCTTTCCTTAGCCTTGTGCTGAAACATTTCCATTTTCAGTCTAATTACTCTTTTTGGCACTTAGGAACTTCCTTTCCTCCCAGAAGGCAGAGCTTCATACCCTTACACTTTTTCTATAATTACAGTCAATATAACAGGTTCTTAAAGTGGAAGTGTCAGTTCCTTATGCAGTACTGAACCCAGGTTTCATTGTTCTCTTACAGTGACCAAACAAAGAGATCCAGAAACAGGACAACAGAGTCTCCTCTTCCAGGTAGGGTATTGTTAACCTCTAGTCATTTGAATGATCCAAGTAAAGACATTTTCAGGCTATATGAGAAAAGGCAGTTGCTGCTAAGGGTCTTAGTGAGGATTCAGTGGGCCCTGAACAGTGAATTCCCCTCTTGTTCCTAGAGGCAGTCTGTCCAGGACTGAGGTAGCAGATGACATGCCTGGAGAGAGAGGGTTGTTTGCTACTTCACTGCTCCTCATGGTGCTATACCTCTCCTTTGGGTGAATGCAGGGAATCCATAATCAAGACTGCTGTGCTGATAGCTCTCTAGCATGCAGTTCACTAGATTTCCATGTGAAGGGTGTGTACTGACCCAGATTTATAGCTTAAGGTGTTTTTTTTAGGTGGGGGGAGCATTGATACTTAATGGTGTAATATTACCCCTACAGATTGATTATCCAGAGATTGCTGAAACCATCATGCCAAGGCATCGGTTCATGTCTGCATATGAACAAAGAATTGAGCCCCCAGACAGGCGCTGGCAATATCTTTTGATGGCAGCAGAGCCCTATGAAACCATTGCTTTCAAGGTGAGATATTAACATCAAACCTTAATTAGTGACTGGCGATGTTCTCCACTGCATACATTTGAAAAGTACCCAGAGGGAATTATCAGCAGATTAGACTTCTTTCATTTGAGCCTTAGTTGGGGGATGGGGACCTGGCTGGAAGAGTTGGAGGAGGGGAGGGGAGACTTTTGGAAACTGCTAACACCACTCGAGAATTAGTGGAGGCATGTGTCTGCAAGCATGAAAAAATGCTATCTGAAGAGCCGAGGCATTCTTTGCCTCTTGCACAAAAAGTCCTCTGGGCTTTGCTCCTAAGTCCTCTTTGTGCAGATGTTTAGAGGAGATGTTTTCTGCCAGCACACTTGTCCTTGACAGATATGAAAGTGACTTAATTCCTCCCTCCAACATTGTCTAATAAGGTCTGAGACTAGCTCTTCTTACAAAGGCCTAGAATAACTGTGCTTATCTTGTAGCTCTTGTGTTAAAAAGGCTATTGTGCTAATCTGGAGGCACTAATAATAGCTTTTAACTCCTTTTTCTTACAGGTGCCAAGCAGGGAAATTGACAAAGCAGAAGGAAAGTTTTGGACCCACTGGAATAGAGAAACCAAACAGGTATCTGGGGGTTAGCTTCTCTTATGGTTTGGGGGGCGGGTGAAGGACAAGGGGAAAGCAGCATTGGGCCACTGCTTCCCACCATACAAATACTGGTACTTGCAAGCTCCACCTTCTGCAGTAAGTCTCATTATTAGTCTCATTACTAGCCCCATTACAGGATCAAGCTGTGAATTTTAATCTTCGTTGTGCCTTTATGCCTTATGATGATGTCGTCTTGACTGACAGTCTAGGGCCTAAGCAGTTAAAATAAACCCGTTTGCCTGAGACTGACTCACAGGCGTACGACCTATGCAGGTGGACTTCTTTTCTTAATCTTGTGTTGAAACGTTTCCACTTGCAGTGTAATTACTCTTTTTGGAACATATGAAATGAGCTTTCTTTCCTCCCAGAAGACAGGCCTTCATACCCTTACAGCTTTTCTTACACCAGTTCTGCAAGCCCTTTTGCTTGCAGTCCCAGTTGGCAGGTCGAGACTTGAATGATTTTGTGAGACTATATTCCGTTTGTGCCCCCAGAAATCCCTAGAGGCGAGGTTTGAAATGTATTTTGGGGAAAATTTGTACAGCTACTGCAGTACATGCTAACTGCAGAGAACGATAGTTAGCTGTGTTCCCCATAGTCACGGTAGAGAATAAAGAACGTAATTGTGCAGGGCTATCAAGCCAGCTCCCATGACCAGTGGTAAGTTCACTAACAATAAAAACATGAAGCTGAGAGAGCTGTACCTGAGGAATTTTCCAGTTTTGTTTCTATTATGGAACCTAGGTTTGGAGGCAGATATTGCCACATGGGATATACTGACTTTCCAAAGCATGGCACTAAGGGGTTAGTACCTAGCATCATGTTCTGCCTCTGGTATCATTGGGGACACCTCTGAGAGCCAGCTATTGCACAGTGACATACATATGCAGGAGGTTCTGGGCTGCAGTATGATGTGGCACATGCATATTTTCAAATAGGTGTAGGATGCTAAATTGGTCGCTTCTAGCTTGGCATTTGTTCCGAGCCGAAAGAGCACGAGGATTTAAAATGACAAGTGGGACCATTGGTGCAAAGCAGTGGAGAGAGGCAGTGTGTAATATGGGTGGAGAGGCAGTGTGTAATACATACTTTTAGGGATCATTTCTATAGTTGGTGACTAGAGAAGTGTCCGAAAGTGACCTGGCCTTCTAGATCAGGATGTACTACAGATGTTGGTTCAGAAGCAGTCACCTAGGCCACATCTAGATGAGTGCAGCTGTGAGGTATGTGGTGCTGCCAACCCATCTGCTGCACCACACACCACGCATTCAGGTTTCCCGTGTGCTGCTACCTCTGTGCTGCTATGCAGACATCAAAAAAAAACCCGTGAAGGGGAAAAAAAGTGGGGCAACGCACGTGGCAGCAGCACGTGCCACCCAAAACTGGAGTCTGGCCAGCTGAAGCCATGCTCTGGCTGTTGGTCAGCCTCCCAGCTCCAAGAGCCCAGGTAAAGCTGCTGGGGCAGTACAGTTGCTGGGCCCAGCCTTCCCTACCACACCCGGGGTAACCTGCCACGCACCACAGTGCGCGTGGCTTGGGTGCTCCCTGGGGATAAGTAGCAGCGGTACAAGGTGTGCTGCTGCTGCTTGTCCCTGGGAAACCAAACGTCCCCGTTCATGTGGACGTGGCCCTGGTGGTGTTCCTTGAGGCATCAGGAGAGAACTGGGCAGACCAGTCACCTTGTGATTTATTTTTAATCTCTCCCTCTTTTTGCTCTAGTTTTTCCTTCAGTTCCATTTCAAGATGGAGAAGCCTCCAGCTCCTCAAAGTATCCCTCCTGGGCCCCCAACTGTGAAGAGGCCTCCACCACCCCCACTGATGAATGGCTTGCCCCCCAGGCCACCCTTGCCAGACTCTCTGCCACCGCCGCCTCCTCCAGGAGGCATGCCCTTGCCACCCATGCCTCCCTCTGGGCCCGTACCGCCCCCAGCACCACCTCAGTTGCCACCAACTCCTGGGGTACCTCCTCCTGCTCCTCTGCCACCAATGATGAGACCACCTCTGCCCACGGAGGGGCCAGGGACTATTCCCCCTCCACCTCCTTCCAACTGAAAAGCTTTTCCTGGACTCTCTCAGTGGACTTCTTTGATTTGTGTATTTTACTTGCACACCACATCCTGCTCAGAGATGATAAATATTTGTCCTTTTTATATGCCAGTGGTTTTTGCCTAAATCTCGTAGGTTCATTAAAAGGCTTTCAACTTTATTTTCTGCATACATGCTTCTCTTTTTGAGTAAAACTGTTGCCTTTGTTTTCATACAAGTGTTGTTTAAAGGCCCCACAATGAGGAGGTTGGAAAATTATCAGTCTTGAAATATTTAGTAGCTTATTAGAACTTATCCAGTTAGTAGACAAATGACTGGAGTTACCTGGAAATCTACTTTTAATTGAATTAACCATGAATTTAAAGTAATGTGAGTTCCTGAGCTCCAGAGTGACATTTATTTCCTCATGAATTTTTTTTATTTAGCTGGAGGTGGTAATAGTTCACAGTCCACGTTACCACACAATAAATACCCACTATCACCACATGGGAGCTGGCCTGTTGCCCACTTATCAAAAATATGGGAAGTCTGTGTTTCAGGAGCAAATGTTTGCACTATTTTCACTGAAGATGGGTCCTGCCCAGGGTGATCAACATCCACTCCCATTGCCTGCAGCCTAGTTGCACTTGTTTGTGTTCCTACCTAGATGCCACCGTGCATATCTAGGGGTTTGTGTACACAAGAAGTTACTCTAGGATTGGTATCCAGACTAGCTCCCTGCATGTGTGCTTTTATCGTAGGTCATCTACTTCGATCTGCATGAGCAAAATTCATTTTGGAAGTGGATTAAGTAGGTTGGAATAAGAATATGTATGCAGGGAAATAATTAAGAATAGCTATCGCACTTTTAAATACTGCTCTGTCTTAAACTGAATTAGCTTCCTTGTGTAGATAAACCATTGGCAAATTGCCGGCAGAAGTTTTATGCTCTGTAGGCTGTTCAATGATTTGTGTCCAGTGCAGAGGTAGTACAATGGCTCCATCACACATGGCTTGTGTGTCAGAAGTGTAGACAAAGTAAGCATAAAGTAAAATTTCTAAGCAGAGAAAATCAATCTGGAACTTCTTTTAAATGAACATTTAACTAAATGTTATAATGACTTCTGGAGTTAGAAGCCAACATCGATTTTTTTTTTTTTATCTTTGTCAAGTCAAAATATCCTACCTGGACAAAGCTTGGCATCATCATCATTTGTAGCTACCCAGAGAAGGCTTGGAGTCATAGTTTGTAGGGCTCATTGTAGAGAAAACTGGATCCTGGAACCCTTTTCTCCATTGGATTCAAGGCATGTGATAAAACCAGCTATTGTGTGTACCGCGGTCAGCTCATGAGCAGAGTTTGACAGCAAAAGTCCTGTGAGCTAGCAGGAAAAGTCTGCCTGTATGTTTTGTTGTAAAGATGCACTGTTTGGGAATGAAATAGGCATAGCATTTCCTTGGAATGGGTGTGATGGCCAGAATTAGCTATCCTAAATAGCATATTTACTGTTGGCAAGGGAAAAAGTGATTAAGAAATCCTGTGCATGTGATAAGTATGGATTTAAGGTGTTTCATCTCTCTATGCCATTTCAGAACTGCTTCTTGTGGCCTTATCCAGTCTAGTTTAAAATAATCAAGGTATGTTTCCATTGCTTCCCTCTAAAAATCCCTTTCTGGTTCTCCTGCAGAAAAGAATTATTTTGAGACCCAGGCAGGTGAGCATTTTGGAAGGAGCTGTGAAAGACTGGAGTTGTCATAAGATGACCCCTCTACACTGCCTGCAAAATGGAAGCACAGGAGCTGCCAGTTTAATCCAGGGAAACTCCAGTAGGGAAAGGTTATAGATTACACAAATTTACTTTCTCTTCATTCCTCTCATTGTCCCGGTTTAGTACCTGCTGCTTTCTCTCTAACAAATTCCCCTTGGTATTTCCAACCTTAGGGAGGCTGTGCCAAATTAAATTCGTATCTAAACTTCTCTTCTCCCTTCCCTTCCCCCTCCCCACACACACATATACCATTCTTTAAAAACATTTTAAGTCAAGGACATGAATCCCTAAAAAGTAGGTAAACAGTTTCAATTTTATAACATTTCCAAGCACTGGCTGCAAAGCCAAAAATAGAACAGAAAGACTCCTTTGAATTGGCCCTCCCTCCTTTATAGCACATTGGCCTTTGAATTTCTCAAGGGAGGTGTGTTGTGCATTGTCAACTCAAGGTCACTGCCTTCTGAAAGGAGATAGAGTCCTCCTGTCCTGCACAAAGGTTTAAAAGATGGACTCTGGCAACTCTTAACAGCTGAGTTCAGAGCTGCTCAAAGCTGGAACATGGGTCCTGTGCTTGGGGTGGTTTTGCAGTGCCTGCTGCTGCTGTTCCCCTCTACAGCTCTACCTAGAATAGGAAGCTTTGGGGAAGGCCTTTCACCTGCTGAACTGCAAAGTACTGTTGCAAGAGAGTTAGGACTTGGAGAGGAGGAAAATATGAGTAGTCATGCAGGGGCAGGAAACTTTATAGCCTCAAAGGACAGAGCCACAGTTGCTACTCGCCTGCTCTTGAAGGCTGGTGAGCCAAGAGGGGATTCCAAAGTAGTAAAACACAACCAGCTCATTACTGAAGATCAAGGAGTCTTCTCCTATCTGCAGCCTAATGCCAGCCTTCACCCATGGCTTTTGGGTGGGCTAGAAGGACCAGTGTGCAGGCTGAAAATGGGCCAGAGTCACTTGGAAGTCATGGGTGTCCTTACCAGCTATGAAAGTGACTTCATCAAGTTGGTGAGACATGCTGGCTGGGAAGAAGCCCCCCTGGAGACCTTTGGTCTCTGCTCTGCAGGGGACACATCTGCACTCCTGTCTCTGAAACGCATCAGTGCTCATTTGAGTGAGCCAGGAGAGAACCAGTTCCTCGTCCTGCACCTGGAGGAAGGTACGTGCTTCACTTTCTTGTAGGGTTTAACAAAGCAAATCCTGAAGTGATGGAGGCTTAGAGAAGTGCTTGGATAGGGTGGTGAGGAATGCAAAGCAACGTTGCTTTGCAGACTGGAGAGAAAGATGTTGCTGGAAGAAGACATCTGGGGGCTGGATTCTTTTCTAAGGGGTTGATAATGAGGAGTAGTTAGCCCTGTTGGTCCAAAGTTAGGCAGAGGATGGGACAAGGTGGCATCTTACAGACTTGTTCAGAGAGGTGTGAGCTCTCCTAGGCTCCAGACTACTTTGTTAAATGTTACCAGTACTGTGGCATAGCACCTTGCTTTGTCAAAGTAGGCTGTGGCCTAGGAGAGCTCATGCCTCTGAATTGGCCCATAAGCTGTTACTCTGCCTTGCCCTCTGCCCAATTTTTATAATGCAATATACTTTTCCCAACATGTCTTTAAGGAAACTACAATTCTGCTGGGTGACCACTCAAGGGTGTATGTGTTGTAACTTCTAGCATTGTCGGCTAGTGACACCACTACCACCCTCTCCCCTCGGTAAGAACTGTTGTCGCATCCTGGCATAAAATAGACCGCCAGCATTTATTCCTCCAATAGTATCAGTAAAGGCCCAAACAACCACGTAGATAAAGTTCTGTATGTGGGGAAAAGAGAGGAGAAAACAGGACAGAACGATTGATTTAGTTTTTCTGCATGGTTGCTGCCGCAGTTCATGGCGAGGTTTGCTACAAAGGGAGAAAGTCAGTGCCTCTGCTCTTGCCTGCTGTTAGTTCACCGGAGTTCAGAGGTCGTGCTGGAGGGCAAAGAGTAAAATCCTAGAGAGATCAAGTTGCTTAGCACAGTTCCCCTTTCTTCTTTTTTTCTCCTGTTGGTGTTAATCTTATTTCTGTCTCCAAACCCTGTTCCTGAGGAGAAGTCGGAGTGCTTGCTGCCTTGCAGTCTGTCTTTGTCAAAACCTTGCAGTTATTCCTTTGCAGTAAAAGCCACAGGGAGCCCCGGTGAACGCAATGCAGATGGCACTTTGCACCCCTTGCGCAGCGGGGTAGGGAAGAGAAATGGCAACCCTGAGCCTTTTCAAAGTGATTGCATCATTTACACATCTGCATTTGACTACTGGGTTTATTCCAGTGTTGTTCCAGTACGAGCATGGCTTTAACCTGGCCGAGTTTTTGACTTCTGCCGAGGCTGCAGTGCAAGGCACATGCCCCTGTGCACTGCTGACCAGCCCAGTTTCGGGGGGGTTGTTCTGTGGGTTCCTGCCTAAATTCCCCAAATAGCTGGTCTGAGACCACTCAGTGACTTTAGAGATGCACAGTGCTCTCCCCAGCCGTGGCACCCGAGCTCTCCGTTTTGTCCTTCGGCATGGTTTGATACAGGTTCTCAGACAAAAAAGCCCTTAGGCCTAGCTGACATGGGAAGCTGGGCTAGCACGCTGCCCTCAGCAGAATTGTGTTTTAATGTCTGTTCTAAATGATCCAGCAAGATGCATGCCTGGGAAGCTCCCCAGGTCCCTACACAGCAGCCCGTGGCTTCAGGCACGAACTATTTTTGAATTTTAAAATAAAAACAAATATGCCCCGCCGTTTAGCAGAATACATCACACCTCCTGTCCTGTTTCGCTGCCGCCTCATTTGCATGTATTAAGTAGCATCAGTAGTTATGCAAATTTGCTGTGGGTTTTGCAACACCTGGGTTTGAAGCTGGGAGCAGCTCAGTCGAAGCTTGGCTCCGGTGCCCTTTTCTAGGACACTGACCTCTCCCCACGCAGCAGCACCCTCCCCATGTTATCCAAATTCCTGCCTCCTGCTTATTTGCTGCGGGGGTGATGGGGATTTTGGTTTAAATGTTTAAAAGGGCCTGCTAATTCTGTCCTCCGTGTTGGGATGCCCTAGACCTGGGTTTTGAGAGCGCTCAGACCTGCCAAATCCAACTGCCAGCAGTGGATGCAACAGGCGCTCAGCAGTGCTGAAAGTCAGCCCCAGGTGTCTCAGCTGTGGTACCCAGCACCTGAGCCCCCCGTCACTGGCCACGCATAACATTTTTGGACTTGAGTTCTTCAAGTCGCTATTCAGGTCTCCATCCCACAGAAAAGTCAGCTGCTGTTTGGGTCTTTGGTGAGCGTGAATAGGTTCCCGGGTCGGAAAGGAGATGTGAAGGGCTCCCTGGGGAGCGCGGTCTAGTGATCGCAGCAGGGCACTCCCAATCGCTTCTGGTTTCTGTTCACTGCCGCAGCTTTTCTTCCGTCGATTGAGGTGGTGCCCTGGAGCCCCCGTCCGAGCGCAGGGCCCGTTTGCGCCAGGTGCTGTACGACCTGGGAGATGAGATGACCTCCACACCCACGAGCAATCTGAAGTCCAGATCCCTCCTGCCTCTGCTTCCCCACCTGTAAAATAGGAATCATTCTCCCTTGCCTCCCCACAGGGACAGAAATGTATTTGTATGATGCTTGATGATGATGATCCCTGCTGGTGGGATTCAAAGTGGGGGTTTCTATTTACATCAAGGAAGATGGCTGGTTTCCCTCCGCAGGAGGTGGGCAATTGAAGACTGGGACCTCTCGCGAGGAGCCTAGGGGAGGTGCAGGGGAACTGGGGATGACCAAGGGCTTGATGGATAGTGGTTGTGATGCTGGGCAGCTTCCTGCGGGGATCTGGGCCCGGTACGAAGTCCGCTCTGTTCTGCTCTTTGCAGAAGGAGGGAAGGAAATCCTTAGGGCTCTTTTGCTTAATTGCCCCCTGAGCAGGTGTGTGCCTCCTTCCTGCTGCTCCAGCTGCCCCGATACCCTGGGCCAGCATGTTCTCTCTCCCCTTAGACGCTACTCGGTCTGCTTAGAGGTGCTATGAGCAGCAGCTCTGTGTCATGTTTCCTATGTGCTTCTCTCTGCAGCGTGCCTCAGCCCCGTGCTGCAGGGGAGCTGTCCTGGCTCACAGATGGTATCTCACTGATACGTCCCCGCTTAATTCCAGGCTTGGAAACGAAAGGCTGAGTAATTTGTTCTCTGCCCCCGATCCAGTCCCCTCCACAGCAGCTGTGTCAAAAAGTGGCTGTTGGCTGCGGAAGTTGCACGTTGCAGTGCAGAGCCGGCAGACCCCACGTGTGCCCGCTGCTCCCTGATCAAAGCAGCTCAAATGCGGGCTCTGAACAGAAGACCTGTCTCTCATTAGCCCAGAGCCAGGTGTGGGGGGGCTCCAAGGGCTTTGCGAAGGTGAGTCCATGTCACTCTCCCTGTTTTGCAGTGGGGAAGCTGAGGCAGGCAGTGGGGAAGCAATTTGCTTCCGGATCACTTGGTGAGTCGGTGGTGGGCTGAGGATAGAGACTTCAGGAGGTCCCGCACGTTGAAAGTAGCTAAAGTGGAGCGGAAGGACTTTTGTGGGTGCCAAGAGCGGTCTCCTGATGGGTACCAGGCTCGTTTGAACGTCAGGAAGACAAGATGCGAGAGTGGAGGAGCTAGATAGATGAGGATGTGGTGGGGGCGAGGAATTTTAGGGCCGTAGAGGACCGGGTGCAGGCGCGCACGTGGCACGGGGGAGCGTTGCCCTCAGCTGGATGGAACTGTAACAGCCATGTGGCATAGGCCCTATACAGCAGTATAATAATAATAATAATAATCCTCCTTTAGCTTTGGCGCAAAAGGCACGGTCTTCAAAGTCAGAGCACGCACGCGTGACACAGGGACCGCTCCGACGACTTGGTGGAGGGATCCCAGGAACAAAGGGGCAGGAAGGAGCTGGCTACAAAAATGCTTAGCAAAAACAGGGGTTTTGTTCAAGGGGCACCTGGCTGTGGGACCGGAGCAGCGGGCAGCTACTCCACTATCCTGTCCCCTGAAGAGGAGGCTGAAGTAATCCTGCTGTGTAAATCGTGGATCAGCCTGCTCGTGGGACGCTCTCCTCCAAACCCCGGCCCCCAATTCTTTTCTGCCCTGCCCCAAGAAGGTGTAAGTCCCCCACCCCTTGCTGTTTCCTGTCGAGCGTCGCTGGATTCAGGTATCACGTTCTGCCACTTTGTGCTCCTCAAAGCTGCCAGGGGTCCTATAGGTAACTGCTGCCAGGGAGCACTTGTCCTCCCAGCCAGAAAGTCATGGTGTCTGTCTTGGTCTTTCTCTGGCAGTGACGTGGGGCACTGAGACGCAGCTCAGGTTTAAGCTGCCTTTTCAAGAGGACGTGGCCTGGTCGCTCGGACAGCTGCAGTTGGCTGTGCTGGTGTTTTATCCTGGAAGCAGAGAAGGAGAAGGCATCAAGGCCAGAGAGATGCTCCAGGCAGAAGGCAAAGGGCTGGACCGGAAGCAAGTAGGTGGCCTGGCCAGGCATGCACAGACCTCATGTATATGCACTGGCTAGGGATGGCCTGGGGGGCTGTGGCAGGGGGACACCCCTACCCAACACCCCTCCTGCTGCATTGCTGTTTGGGGAGAGGTTGGGATCTCCACATTCACTGGTGCCCCCGCTGAAGCTGCTAGCAAGGAGGCTGAAGAGCACCTGCGGGGAGGGCTTTCTTTTCCAACCACGTCTCACTCCCTGGAGCTGGGCCGGTCCTGCCACGGGCGAGTGCAGTCAGCCTGGACCTGCTTGGCGCGCTGCAGCGTGTTTTGTGACAGCCTTTCCCCTCCCCTTGCTTCCTGGGGGCAGCTCTGGGCGCCCTGATGGGAGCTGGGGGAGCATCTTCCCATGTGCCGGCAGGTGGTGCTGTTATCCCATCATCTGAGCTGACTGCTACAGAGAGGACAAAGGGGCTGGGGACCCGTGTGCCCGCAGCCAGCACCACTCCCATGCGCCTTCGCTGGTTTGGCAGACAGCTGCCAGGCTCCATGCGGCGGGGGCGGCGGGAGTGCCAGCATCTCCGCGCCATCGGGAGCCCCAGGGCTCTCGGGGAAGGCAGCGATTACTCCAGGGGACGCAAGCGGGGTGCGGGCTGGTCCCCGGGTTACCAGGTAGCGAGATGCACCAGCCCTATCTGCCAGGCACTTAGCTGTTCGCTCCGTTTTCATCCGACTCTGTACGTCAAGCACGCATGTACTTTGGTGTATGTTGAGCCTGGCCCTGGTCTGCAGAGTGACTGATGCAGCAGCCTCACCGGGCTCTTTGTCTATGCACTCCAGGTCAAGCGTGCTCTTCCACAGGGCTGGCCGGCAGCCTCATTTAGCCACCGGCAGCCCTGGCTGGGCCGTCGGCAGGGGACAAGCACAGGCGCTCTGGGCGTAGAGGCATAAGGGAGCTGGAGCTGTCCCTGTCTGTCTGCTCTGCCCCCGGCAGCGACTCAACTTGCAAAGGATGGTCAGGGCCTGAGCGTCGGGAATGGCTCTTCCCTTCTCGTGCTTCAGTGCCTGTCGTGAGGGGCCTGCAGGCCAATTCGGCCCCCCTGGAGAAAGCTGCACAGGCTTCACCGTCCTCGCTGGCACGGGGCTGGCCCTAAACTGCCACATCACGGAGGCGTCCCCAGATGGTATGTGAGAAGGACGCGGTGGGGAGCAGCACTAGCCTGGATCCTTCCACGCCCAGGGACAGAGCTCAGGGATAAAGAACTGCTGTTTTAATTTAACGAGTGCTTTTCAGAGCAAAACAGTCCAGAAAAGCCCACGGGGAGTCCTGCTCTAGCTGCTAGGCAAGCACCGAAATAAGTGGCCCGTTTTTGTTTTTCCCAGTCCTGCTGGAGGAGGGCACGGCAGGGTGCCGCGTCCCTTAATTTCAGCTAACCACTGAGTTTTAGGAACCACTTGTGGCCAAAATTTGGAAGGGGCTTCCAAGGGAGGTGGTGCTCTCCCCTACCTTTGGGGTCTTTAAGAGACGGCTGGATAGGCATCAGGCTGGGCTCATCTGACCCCAGCGCTTTTTCCTGCCCCGGGCAGGGGTTCGGACTCGATGATCTGCCGACCCTAGCATCTGCGAATCTACGAATGTTAACTCCTCACCCCCACCCCCAAGGCTCCGTGCACCTCGCAATGCTGCTGTGGCCAGAAAGGGGGGCTCGGCCTGGCCCTTTTTTCCTGTGCATGGGCAGCCCGGGTCTGCTGTTATCACCGCACACCTGATCCCGCCGCCAGGGAGAGAGCTTGTGCCTCCTCCGGGTTTGAGCTCCTGGGGAGGCTGCAGGTGCAGGGAGCTGCTCTCTGCACAGGGACGCTGCGTCTGAATCAAGGGAGAGTCAACACGGAGCCTCTCCGTGCACTTCTAAAGCACGCTAACCCAGCCTACTGCTTTGCTCGGGCAGGGCTCCCGGGCTGTCGACTTCAGTGCTGCACAAGTGGTGTGGGGCAGTGAATGCTTTGAGCCTGGCCGTGTTGGAGCCCGTGGGTCACTCCAGCGTGGCCTGATCTTTCCCAGTGTTTTCCAGTCCCGATAAGCTTGGCTGGCTGGTGCCTGCGCCGTTAGCAGCCAGGCTCCCAGCTAGGGGCACGTGGCACTGCTCTTGTGTGCGTGTACAGGCCCCAAAGGCACCAGCAGGCTGGAGGACCTGTGCCCCGTGCCTCCAGCAGCTACTCACCATTTAAGGGTCGGTCCCTGACATTGGGCTGCCTCCGGCTCTGCGGTCAGGGCCTCCGCCTCCCACCCTGCCCTTCCTCCCGCTGTATCCAGGCGGCCCTCGTTCATCTCTGAGGGTCACGCTAATCACCCCGCCTTGTGTAGCAGACGGCAGGGATCGTTTGCTGGTCTTGGGAGGGGGTCCCTGTCCTCCTCCCTCCCCCTGTCGTGCCCTAGCCTGTGAAGCATGCCTAAGGCATCTCCTCTCTCTGCAGACTCTCTGCCTCTCCAGGGACACCCGGTACCTGGTCCTTGGGGCCTTGGTGACATCTGTGATCCACACGCACAGCCAGCTCAGCTTCGAAGTCTCCTTGGTGGTCAAGCATCCCGGTGATGGAGGTATGTGGGCCGAGGGGTTGTCTGTGCCAGCAAGGAGGTGGGGAGGCACAAGCCCAGTGAGGAGCATACAGCCTAGGGGATGCAGCCAGGGGCTCCGGGGCTCTTTCTACTCCTGACTTAGTCACTGGCCTGGGGTGGGAATCTCCTGATGCCTCCATCACCTTGGCCCCATCTGTACTGTGAAGATGGCCGTGGGGCTGGGTGGAGGCCCATGGCTGGAGGGGCACCTGCCTGCTGCTGCTGCTCACCCTTTGGCTTCTCTGTGCCCCACTTCTGGCAGGCTCCCCCCTACCCCCACCAGAAGTTCAGCAGCTGCTCTTTGGCTCTGACGAGAAGTGCTTCACCAGGATGACCCCGGTCGTGCTCCTGCTGGCAAAGTCGCAGCCCGAGGAGGATGTCCTGCACCCCTCTCGCTTCCTGTCGGTGGCTGGGGTGGTGGAGACGGTCCCCTACCCCCAGCCCAGGTGAACGGCCTTTCGGCACTACCGGGGAAACTGAACGAGATGGAATGAGGAGGGAGGCATCGTACCCTGGCAGAGGGGAGTGGGCAGCTTACCCTGCCTGGAGACCATGCCAGCTGCCTGCTGCAGCCCCGGCTTGGCCCACCGCACTGCAGTGGCCGACGCTCTCAGGGCTTAGGGGGACTAGACCGTCAAATCTCCCATAGAGCCGTAGGGCTGCACCCGATGCATCGAGTGTCTGGAACGGGGATGCTGAGCAGGGAGTGACCCTCTGGGCCTGGAGGGGAAGTGATTGCAGTGGGGCAAGGTCGGGCTGTGCTAGGGGGACTGTAATACAGGCTGGACCGTCTCCGTGGCTGTGCGCCCGTGGCAGGGTGGGGATGGGGAAAGTCTCCTGCCCGCTGCTGGCCACCTGGGGTTGAGGAGCCCTGGGCCCATTGCACAGCACTGCCCTTGCTGACCCTCTCTGTGCCTCCCCGCAGCTCGGCCCCGGCTGGCAGGGCAGAGGAGCCCCCTCCTGATTCAGCCGCTGGCCAGGCCAGTACTTCGACGCTGGCCCCTGGCAGCACCGACCAGTTCCTGGGCAGCCTGACCAGGTTCGTCAGTGGGATCCTGGGCTCTTCGGGGGAGCCACTACCTGCCTCAAGGGTCCACCACTGGCTGGACATCGAGACAGCAGAGACGCTTCCTCACCAGCAGCTCAACCTCTCGGAGGAGGCAGCCCTGGAGCGGCTGGTGCGGTCGGAGGAGCCCTTGCTGCTGCTGTTCCCCCACAACAGCCAGGCGCTGCTGGAGCAGCACTTCAGGCACTGGCGGCTGGAAGGGAGGGTGCTGCAGCTGCTGCTGGAGAAACTGCAGGCTGTGATCCAGGACTTGAGGGAGATCCCTGCTTTCCAAGCCAACGCAGGCCTCTTCCAGCACCTCCTGGCTTTCTGCTATTACCCGCCGGGGCCAGGCAGCAGTGACTCCCTGGTGACGCCCCTGCCCGAGAAGCTCCGCGGGCCCCGGCAGCTGCGCACCTTGCTGCTGCTCAAGGCCCTGCAGACGGTGCGCACTCACTGGCGGGAGCGCCGGAAGGTGCTGTGGCAGAACCGCAGCGCGCGGCACCAGGCCTCGTGCCGGCTACGGGAGCTGACCGTGGACATCAGCCACTACAAGTTCATTGCCGTGCCAGACATGTACGTCGCCAACAACTGCGAGGGGCCCTGCCGCCTGCCCCTTTCCACCCGTGCCGACTACTACCCGCACACGGTGCTGCTGCTGGACATGCAGGAGCGAGGCGTGCCCCTGCAGCGCGGCCCCTGCTGCGTGCCCGTCCAGTACGCCGACCAGACCATCATCACGCTCAGCGACGAGGGGCCCCAGGTGAAGATGTTCCACAATATGGTGGCGAAGGCGTGCGGCTGTCGGTAGGGAGGTTCGGCTTGTCCTGTCTCTGCCCTGCGTCCCTTTGCCTGCGCGGCCCAGAGGCTCCCTCCTGGGACACCGGTTCTCTTCCCCCCCCAACCCTTCCTCACACTATTGGCTTGTTAGTACCACTCTGGACCGGGGAGGGACTTGGTCCCATCGCTCTCTAGGAAACTAAGCGCAGCCTCAGGTACCCGCGCTCCCCTGGGACCACAGTGGAAGGGGCGTGGGGGTAAGCACAAGGGAAACACAGCCGGGGAAGGCCACAGAAGTGGGACAAATCTGAGCCCTCCAGCTGTGAGATCCAGAAGGGGCCTGGCCCTAGGGTGACCACCTATTCGAAATGGAAAGCCGGGACGCATCCCCGCCCTGCCCCGCTGCACAGCTGGAGCAGAGCCGGGCGGATGCAGGCTGCTCACTGCAGGCTTAGGGCTCCCTGCCCTGCTGCCTTTCCCTCGGCAGCCCCGTGCCAGCTTCGTGCCCCCTGCCCACCTGGCAGCACTGAGGGGCACAACTCCACGCTGCCACTGCCTGCCTGCCCTGCTGCCGGCTGGGCAGGGGGTACACAACCAGCGTGGAGCCCCCAGCTTCCTGCTGGGAAAGGCAGCAGGGTGGGGAGCACCAGGGCCACAGCGGGCCCCTGCGATGCACCCCCATGCCCTGGGGTGTGCACAGTGGCACAGAGCCACCCTATGCCCCCTGAACAAGCTGCCCACAGGTCTGTCCCACTCCCTGCCCCGGCCCCATGCCCCACCTTGGCTGGGCCCAAGCCTCCCTCCCTCCCTCACCGTGGGGGCCTCAATCTGCCCCCACTCTGACCCCTCCCCGCCATAGACGTACCTACAGGGAACTGCTCTCCAGGCTGCCCGGCTGTATTCCCAGCCACGTGCGTGTGCGCGGGTGCACGAGTGAATGTGGCACGCCTTGCATCGTGCTCCTGGCAGCCCCTGGTACGCCAGAACGCTGCCAGCCTGCAAGGAGAAACCCGCTGCTTCCCCATCCTTGCACGGCTGCAAATCCAGGACAAATGCTGTCCTGGAGTCGTGCAACCCGGGACTTGATGCTCCCATTCCGGGACCGTCCTGCCCAGTTAGGGACGGGTGGCCACCCTCCCTGGCCCTGCTGCCTCACTTATCCATAGCTTTACTTGCTTAGAGCTCAGGGGCAGTGGGGCTGGGGGAAAGCTACACCCTGGCATTGGTCTCTCAGCCACGCGGGATGGTATTGCAGGCGACTGGCCTTGCTGCAGGTTGTGAGAGGCCAGGACAGGGAGGAGACCAACAGGTTACAAATCCTTAGCCACCCACCCCAGGGCTGTGGGAGCTGGGCCCAGCGAAGAAGAGCTGCCCTCCTGCTAAATGCACCAGTCGGGGCGGAGGGGACCTTGAGGATCTTCCAGCTGTGCCCAGTGACGGGGCCTGTTCTTGTGACCCCTGTGTGAATGCAAGGGGAGGAAGGAGCCGAACAGGCTTTCTCCTACATTCGTTCTTCCACGTGCAGCCCCTAGCGCCCTTGCTCTGGTCTCTGTGGCTCATGACTACAGTGGCCGTTGCGCAGTCCCGTTGTTCTAGCCACCCCCGAGCCAGCTGTGCCAAGAGCAGAGCTCCTGGTTCAGCAGCAGCCAGGTAGCTCCCAGGTGACCAAAATGGTGTTGGGGGGTGGATCCCCTCCCCTGCCAAGATCTCCCCCAACGCACCGAGAAAGCAGGAGGCAGGTGCATGCTGCAGGGTTTCCAAACCGCTTCATTTAATGTGCCATTAAAAAGGACATTTCCACCCAGTGGGCTGAGGCCGGATGCGCTCGTTCCTGTTCCCGCGACTGCTGCCTGTGACTGAGCTGCATTCTCCATTGTAGTAAAGCAGTGAAAAAGTATTGCACTTTCGTTTGGTTTCTATGAGTTTGACTACCATGCAAGGGGATCTGGCGGGTGGGGAGAGGGAAGGGGGTGCTCTTTCAGGCCGGGGAGTGCCTGCCCACCTGGCTTTCACCAGCCCTTCCTAGCTAAGGACAACCTTGCTCTCTTTCATGCCATGTCACGCTTGTGTCTTATCCAGGGGGCTCAAAGGTGCGCAGAGGCCCATCCTACAGCACCAAGCTGCTGTCCC
>JAGPOW010001614.1:2046612-2070390 GCA_030014935.1 Caiman crocodilus
CTCCCCCCTTACCAGCTCACTGGTGCCATCCTCAGGAATGCTGCTCTCGGGCTGGACCCACAGGCTGGGCGCTGCGTCGGGAACCTCGTCGTCCTCCTCGACAACGTCTGGGGAAGGGGAGGCACCAAGTGAGCCAGGTCCCAGGAGACGAACGCTGGCAAAGGCTGGGGCACCCCTAGCCGCCGGCCCACCATGCAGCGTCTTCCTAGTGAGCGGGGCATCAGACCAGCGCAGGCCACACCGCGATAGCACCCCTGCTGCTAGCTGAAGCAGACGTGACAGCGGGGGGCAGCTGTGGCTGCCAGGAGCTGGCACAGGCACTTTAGTAGGGGCGCTCCTCTCTGCTGCTCAGGGCTGGGGGTGCCTGCGTGCCGCTGCAGCAAGCTCCTTCCAGCCCCGTGGTCACTGGCAGTCCCACTGCAAACGGGCAGCTCTCCCAGGACTCCCGTCAGCAGGTTGCAATGTGCTTTCCCAGCGGGCTGACTTCGCTGTCCCCATTTTCAGACGGGAACACCGAGGCACCACGAGGCGGGGACTTGCCCGCAGTCAGCCTCAGGCTCCCATTGAGGTGGAGCGAAGCCCCTGCTCCTATTTTCCATCAGAGGCATTAACTCCTGTGGGGCAGGGAGGTCTCCTCCGAAATCAGGACAATCCAGCCTGATCTGGGACCTCTAAAGTGCCCACTGTCCAGGCAGCAGCACAGCCCCAGTGCGGGACGCCCCGTGAGCGTGGCCGGGCTGGTCCCCACAGGCTGACTTGCCCTGCCGGGAGATGTCTCTTACCTTGGAAGACCTGGAAGCCCATGCTTAGGAGAGCGATGAAGGAGGCGATGAGAATGCACTTGTTCAGGGTCAGCCCGTCCCACAGCAGCTCCTCCTTGGCGGGGCCGACAGTTCGGGGTTCGGTCTTCCTTCTCACCGGAAGGGTCTTGGGGACTTGAGACAAAACGGAAGTGGCATTAGGGTGAGGAAGCAAATGGGGGCTAGGACCCCCCGCGGGGGGATGTGAGGTGCAGGACATGGCAGGGGAGCAGAGCTGGGTTGCGGCGGGGTGGGACTAGGGATCCCTTGCCGTCATGTCTTCTGGCCCGATGGCCAGCAGCAGTGACAGGCTCCCCCAGGACTCGCGCCTACCCTGCTTATTGCCAGCGGGCAGGGAGCACCCACATCCTGGGGCTGGGGGAAGAGGAGAGGGGCAAGACCCGCTCCTAGCTCCAGCTGGGGTGCAAGGGGTTCACGTGTGAGGGGTGGCCGGTGAGACAAGGAGGGCTGCTATACGCAAGGGCTCTGTGCAAACCGCACGGTGGAGCAGGCTGCTTAAACAGAGTCGGGACTCCTGGGTTTCACTCCAGGCTCCACCGCAGGCAAGTCACGTGGGCCAATGCTTTCAAATATTAGGGCCTGAGTGTGGAAGGGAACTAAGTGGCCCGGGTCGCACGGGGGCTCGGTGTCTGCAGCTCAGCGGTGTCACACGGGGCTCTGGAGGGGAGACTTTTGCCCCTCCACCCCCCGCCAGGCTCCTGGGCTGACCCCGTGGTAGGGTTTGCACCCAGGCAGGAGCCAGCGGGCCGCTGCTGAGCACCCCGTCAGCCCGAGTACCTGGGGGCACGGCCGAGCTGGCTTTCTCTGCCGCCTTCTCCGTCCTCTTTGCCTTCTGCTCCACTTCGGCCGGTGGTGTTTCCGTCATGCTCTCCACAAACTCGTCCAGGTCCGTCTCAATAATGTGCAGCTTGTTCCCCTCCTCCCCTAGCTCCTGAAAGACGAAGGAACGAGGATGGGACTCCTGGGTGCGTGAGCGGAGCCGCTAATGGGGAAACTAGGCCAGCCTGGAGCTATTCAATGCAGCCGGAGCACGTTACCGGGCCCCCCGTGCCTGGGCCGTGGCAGGGAGCCCTGCACGCCTGTGCCCTGAGCTTCTCGTTCAATCCCCGGGGTGACGGCAAAGATGTTCACCGCGTGGCTGAAGGGGACAAACCGTGAGCAGGGGCCGCGGGGCAGGTGTGCCTCAATGTTACGTGTCCAGCTGTGCTCAGGGGACGTCTATGCTGCGGGGCAGAGATACCCGAACTCACCTGGGGACAGGTAGCTGTGTCGCTACAGCGGCGCGAGGCTCCGGGACGGCCACTTGACCCTGATCTCGTCAGGGAAGGAGGGCAGCCGTGCAGTTCGGGGTCAAGCGTGCGCGCCAGCCAGCAGGAGACCCACCCCAGGGCGGTCAATTATGGCATCCCCCAGGGCTGCCAGCTGGCGAGGATTTGAGCCTGGCTACGACCGATGGCTTGCTGGGGATTCTCCCACGACGGCTCGAGCGCCGGACCCTGCGCCTGGACGCACTTCCACCCCACGCTGCCTATGGGCCGTTTAGCCGCTGCCTGCACTCGTCTGTGGGTTCGCGTCGCTGAGACCCACGGCGGAGATGCCAAGCTCTACGCTGTTGCCCTCGGTGCGCAGGGGAGCCAACAGGGTGCTCCAGCGGGTAGCACCGAGGAAGGAAACTCGGGGGTGGAAGGAAGTGTTCGAGCCCCGATTCCCCGTCTGATCGCTACAGCTTGCTTGGAGATTCACCGAGGGGCCGAGGCTGGGGCGGTCAGTTTACCCGGCACGCCTGCAATGTATTAAACCACCCCAGGGTTGTGCCGCATCCTCGCGCCGCCTAAGATGCATCCTGCTTCACAGCAGAGACCTACAAACCAGTCGGGGCGCCTGGACAAACCGGCTGGGGTTGCACCAGAGGTCAGCGCGGTGGGGAAGGGGGTGACAGTCACATTCGTGCTATTCCCCTTGAATTAGGTTGCAATCCCAGGGATGTGGAGGAGAGCCAAACCTTTGTTCAAAGGCATCGGTCTGAGCACAAGCGCTCTGCAGAGCTGCTTAGCTGCAGCCAGTAATCCCCTCCTGTGCGTCGGCCTGGGGAACAAGGGATCCCTTGGAGAGGGGAGCTTAGAAACAGAGCCGAAGCAGGCCCTTGGGTCTGGCCCGAGCCTGGGCACTCCGGCTGGGTCGGGATGCAGCGATGCAGTCTCGCTGACTCCTTAATTAACATGTCGGAGCCGAGCAGATGGGGAAAACCGGTCGATCATCGCAGATCAGTGACAGCAACAGCTGAGGGATACTGCTGGCTACGGCTCAGCCAGGCTGGGGCGTCACGCCCCGCGGGGCCCATGCCAAGGCCATGCTTCCAGCTAAATGTCACCCGTGGACTCACACGCTTGCTTTTGCTCCAGTTGTGAAGTGGAGGAAAACGGTTCTCACCTACACAAAGCCAACGCACCCGGCAGCGCCAGCGCCTGGACCTGAACGCAGACGCTGCAAAGAAAGGTGCAAACCCCTCCTGGGGCGGCTCGGTGAAATATTAGCCCCTGCAGCGAGGCTGATGCCTGACCTCAGCTGGGGATTAGCTTACGCCCGTTCCAGGAGGGCTGATCTCCCTTCTGCATTTCTCTTAGCCAGTGCATGGGCTGGGGTTATTTCCATTCACGCGTCTAGGACTTTAGGAGGACCCTCGCCAGCGACAGAGGATTCACGCTGATAGGCCACAGGTGCAAAGTGTATAGATCTGAACGGCCTTAAGCTGAGGCTCATTACTGATGTGGGAGCCGGCCGGGAGGTCTGGGTCTAGATTTGAGCTCCCCGGAGACTGGAAGTGTTCAGATCCTGGCACCGGTTTCTCTCCAGAACGATCCTTCCCTGGCCTCTCGCTCCGCACGGGGCTGGGCTGCACAAGTGAGTCAGCGTGCGAGGCTGAAACGTGTGGAAGGGGGCGGTCTTTTAGGCACGTTTTCTCCTGCACTCGTGTCAGGGCCAGGGGCAGGCGGGAGGGCTGCCTGGCCTCTATCTTGTGCATGATTTTTCAGGCGTCCGCCTCGCTCTCCTCCCGCCCCTCACTGCTTTCTACCCAAGCACTCTAATTTGATCATCCTGCTTCCATTAGTGCCCGTCACTGGCACCTCGCCCAGGCTAGAAATCCATGTGCCCGGCCTCGGTAACCTGGGACATCTGCTCCCCCTCCCTAGCTCCTCCACCCCCTGGGCTGCCAGCAGGCTCTCCTTTGCAGACGAAGCCCCCGAGATGAGCGGAGTAGGTGGGCTCTGCCAGGCCTGTGGCGTGGCACGCTGCCCTGCTCGGCACGTCCGCCCCCATTAGCATCCAGCAGGCACTTCTGTGCTCCTCCGAGCCAAGCACGTGCCCCATCAGTCTCCTCGTTGCCTCCTTCCCCGCGTCCGTGGGGAACTGCCGGGCCAGCCCCGTTCCTTAGGGCTGGATGGTTTTAGCCGAGCACAATGAATGCAAGGTCCCGCTGCTGAGGTGCCCAGAAAGCTTGGGAAAGGGGGATCAGCTCCACCCTGGACCCCCCCTAGGATCCTATGACCCTCATACCAGATGTCTGCAGCTTCCTACCTAGCTTGGATGGCCCCGTTGCAAACATCCAGCATCTCACACCCCAGGCCAGCATGCACAGAGCACCCCCCCGGAGGTACAGACTTTCTGGGAGTGCAGACGCGTGCTACTTACATGTGACGTACCGTTTACCTCCTCGCTGCCCTGTGCCGCCTCTGTACCTGGGGGAGAGAAAATGCATCACAAATAAGCCATGGAGCAGGGACATCCCCGGGGGCTCGGACTATGAGACCATCGCAGCAGCTAGCCGGTGGCGACAGAGGAGATGGAAACCACGCTGGTTCTGCCAATAAATTCTCCTTTAGGTTCAGGGGTAGGACGTTTGCTTTAGTCTTTGTAGCAACCACAATGTCTGTTCCCCAAAGTGCAAGGATTTGGGAGGGGGTCTCTCGCTCGGGCCAAAAGGGAGTGGGGTGTTGAGCACTGAAGGCAATGCAGCTACTGGGCAGGGGAGAGGTTTTGCTGGACGATCATCTAAAAAGCAGTCGTCGCGCAGCAGCGTCGCACGGGGCATAAGGCTTCACATTTAAGCAGGAGTCACGGGTAAGTCGTGCATCACCGAATGCGCCACAGCACGCGCAGACCTCCTCATCCCAGGAGCAACCCGTTTCCTGGCAGTCGTAGGAACAGATCCTCGAAGGGCCCGGTGCAGGCTGCTGGGAGAGCTGTGCGAGGCTCCCCTGGCCGGCACCTGCCCGACACGCTCCCTCTAACACGTGCATTTAGCTGCCGGTCAGGTGCCCTGGCTGCCTTCTCCGCTTGTGGGATACAGCAAACACAGGGCTGGCCCCGGGCACTTGCAGCCTACGGAGCAATAAGTCACGCGGCTGGTCTTTCCGCACGTAGCAGACCTTGGTAACATCTCAGGACCTAACGCTCTGACTTCACGGGTCTGGAGTGGCCGCTAGCAGGAGAACTCCCCAGCGGGAGTCTCTCCGCTCTAGAGACATTAAGGACAGGAAAGGTCTCTGGGCACAGGGCTGAGATTGCCTACAGCCAGCCTTGAAACGGCAACACAAGACGCAGTTTGAGAAACCAAGCCGGTTTCTTTCAAGCCTGATCGCTCGCAAGTCAGGTGAGCTGGAGATTGGCTCCACGCTCCTGGAAAGTTGCAGGTCGGGGCTTCCTGGTCGCTTCCAGCCTCAGCGGGCTGCACAAATACGCACCGCCGGAGCCCCTCGTTCTGCTCGCCGCGCTCCCCGCACCTCGCCAGCTGCGCCCACGGGGAGACGTAGCGCCGGCGCGCTGGCGTGAGCTTCGCGGGCCCGAGCGCCAGCCCCGCCGAGCCTTTACAGCTACGCTTGGAAGCAAAGAGAACTGCAGCTGCTCAGCGTTTTGGAAAGTCGGGTCCTTTGACGGCCCTCGAGACGTGTCACGAGCGATGTCAAAAGGAGAACAAAGCGAGCTGGTAATGAGACTCCTCCAGCGGCCCAAGCCGGCGAGCGACAGTTCGTTAGTGACCGTGCTGGATCTTCTCCTTGCGCTTCAGCTCTTGTATCCAACCTTATCCTATCTCCTTCGGTTTGTCGTGGCAAAACGTTCGATGCGAGGAATACGACAGGAGTTAGGCTTGAATGGGGATTTAGCGTTTTCTTTAGTGCCCAATGTATCTAAAGGCCTTATCCTGCCCTCAATAAGCATTAAAATCTGCTTTTCCCTGTTTTCTGGAGGTCTTAGATCCGCCGAGAGCCAACCTTCTTGGAAGCTGTGCCACAAACGCCCTTTTCCCTACCCTATCTGCTGCTCTGCTTTCTGTCCCCTGTCCTAGCTGCCACTGTGCTGCCTGTCCCCCCCGGTCCGCTGCGTGCTACGTGCAGAGGCTGCCTGCGCCGCTTAGGATGCCACAGGTTGCCCTAAAGGGCCAGCAACGCAGACCGGGAGTGCTCGCTGCCCTATTACAGGGGCCGGAGGGAGGAAACTTTAACGCAAAGAGCTTTCCTCCCAGCTGGCTCCCCAAAGCATAAACCTGCAAACCTCTCAGTCCAGCTCGTGTCTCTACCTGGCTAAACAGGCTTTAAACCGACGAGCTCCCCAGCCGCTGGGAGAGGAGAAGCAGTGCACGAAGCCTGAGTTTCTAACGCAAGGAAACAGGAAAAAATGGTGTTAAGATCCACTTTGGGGCTTCCTGCAAACACGGTTCAGTGCCGCAACACCGAAACCCCCACGTTTGCACTCTGCACGTCACCTTTAAAGACTAAGGCAAAGAGTCCAGCCCTGGTGCGGGTCGCAGCACGGTGCCAAATGGCAGCACTGCACGGCGGCTGCTGGCAAGTTGGGAGGCATTTCGGGAAGCCAGCCGCGCTGCACGGAGCTGGCTCGCGGGCACGCGCCCCTCAAAGACACCGCGAGGCATCTTTCCAACGGCATCGGCGCAGCCCGACCGGATCCCACTTTTGTTAGCGCCCGGCCGGCAAAAGCAGTCTGTGGAGCTACTGCGGGGAAAGCCCGCCAGCGCGGCGACAAGGTACCTTCTCTGACGTCCTCCCTCGACCGCCTCTGAACGCCCTCTGCCTGCAACGGCCGCTCTTCGACGGCCTCAGGACATTCCAGGTCTGGCTCCAAAACCTCACAGGGGCCTGCTGCCATATCACCGGCAGGACTCCCGCTGAACAGAGGGGCAAAAACAAACGCATCGTGGTCATTAGGGAGCACGGCCGACGCGGGGTAGCAAAGCTGTCCGTGACCGAGCGACGCGGGTGGCGCGCCTCGGTGAACGGGGCGCCGCGCACGCGGGCAACCGCCCCGAGGATCAGCAAGCCTTGCCATACAGCCGCTGCCATGCCTTTCACCGGAGGATCTCGGAGGTCTCCTGTGCCGCAAAACACGGTCTCGGCACTCTGCTGCCCAGTGGGCCCATTTTACAGAGGAATAAACTGAGGCACAGAGAGGAGCAGCGCAGCTTTTGCCCCGAAGGAAGGGAAGTTGATGACGCAGCAGAAACCTTTTGCTGGTCTCAGCTGCCCTGTGCTGAGTCGTGGATTTGTCCTCCCCGGCTGGGCTGCGGCTGCTGTACTCGCTCTGCCTGAAGCCTCCTTGTCCCGGCGGTGGGAAGGGATGTGAGGACAGGACTCCAGCCCTCCTGCAATTGCTTCCTGTGCAGCCCCGCACTGGCCACTCCTGCCCTCTCGGCAGGGACGGGGCTGCTCTGCGGGTACAGATCGGGGTCTGCTTCTAAGCAGCAGAAACCAGACGCTCTGCAGCAGCCCGTGCTCGCTACTGGATGTCGTCCGGTCCACTTTTCTCATCCCATACCTAACGAATAGGGGGCTGGGAGTTGGCACGTGTCCGCATGCCCATATGCACGTGTGTGTATACCCGATCCCAACCGCTGAGCCAGGGACACGGGGACCCCGTCACACCCATCATGCAGCTCAGCACAGTTTCCGCCTCTGCAGAGCAAAGCGGCCTCGCTGGACAGTTGAGTGCAACAAGGTGGCACGGTCAAGACGGCCACAAATTGGGCTGCATCAGCCAGCAGAAGAGCCCTGACTTTGGGAAGAGGTCGGAGGCCTCAAGAAGTTTTCCAAAGCGGTGGCTAAGTTCCTGACAAGGCGGTGATGCCGCAGGCCAGCTCCAGCACGCACAGCTCTGGGTCTGTGCTCCCGCCCCTCCTCCCGCCGCCTGCGAAAAACTCACCGGAGGAGGTCTCGCGGTCGGGCTTCCCGCTCTCGGCCCTACCCGCAGCCTGCCGCGTTGGCTGTACGTGCGTTAGTGCAGGGCGCTGCTGGGGAAGCATTTGGCGCGGGCGGGCACGGAGCGCGTGCATGCAGTCGCCGCGCAGCTCTACCTCCCTGCCCGCAGCCATGTTTCAGAAACTAGCTCGGGTCCAAAGTGTGACTCCACCGCTGACACACATCAAAGAAGCTTCCAAAAATAGCCCCTTCCATTCCCCATCAGCTCTTTCAAGGCAGCCGAACCACAGGCTTTATCTGCGCGCAGCCTTGTCGCCCGCGAGCCTGCGAGCTTGCATTCAAATGCAGGCAAACGCTTTGTGCCCAGGGGCTTGGCTGCGTTCAAAGAAAAGTGCTAAAAGCAACACAAAGTCATACCTAGGGCTTGAATGCAGCCGTCCAGCCTTCAGCCTCTTGTCCCGCTCAGTCCCTATAGAGTAATATACAGCAACAGGTGCTGGGTCCTGCCAGAGCAAAATATCAACCAATCATAGGAGGCTAAAGCGACCATCGCTTTAATATTCAGTCCCAGGAGATAGAAAAGGGTCTGACTTCACTCTGAAAGAGAGAGAAAGAATTAAACATGAGGCTCCTTTGCTCCCTTTCCCGACAGATCTGCTGTGCTGGCAGCGAGGAGGGGCCCGTAGCTGCCGAAGCTCTTCCGTGCAGTAGCGACACGAACTCATCCCAGAGCCTGGCTTCCCCCCCTTCTTTACTCCACTTGCAAGTGGGAAGGATGCTGGAGTGCCTCATGGAAAACAAAAGGCTGGAAAGACCTGGGCAGGAGCAAGTGGGGTGGAAAATATTCATTTCCCACTATCCCAGGCTTGCAGATGCTAAGAAATGGGTGAGGTTTGAAACTTCAACCCAAAGGCCTCCACGTTAGTCATGCGTCGACTTGGCCCATCTAAATGCAAACCTTGTCAGGCACGGGTGGTCCTCTTCCCTCTTTCAGATAAAAGAGACAAGCAAGGAAATTCAAGGCAGCGAGAGCATTAATGCAAAACCGAGGCTGTGAAGTTAAATTGCTGCTAGTGTTTTAAAAGGAGGCAAATGGATCAGGGAAGCTTCCTACAGTATCGCCTCCCAGGGGGCACTGCATTTCGCCGGCAGGGTGCGGCGCAGGAGAGACCCGGGCCCCTGCATCAGGCAGATGGGGCACGGTGAAGTTACTCTTCCATGCCTGGAAACCTCAGGCAGCTGTAGCACCTTCTCTCTTGGCAGATTTGCAAATGCATATGAATCTATGAAACTACAAATTTGCAAATGCAGGTATCAAATTTAGGCGAGGTTAAAGTTCATTAACGCATGTGTAGACACGACCCGGCACTACCTTTAGTGCCGGCTTTGCCTAGCCCCAGGGGCACATAACTTTAGTGCCAAGTCCCTGCATGTGTAGACACCTGCCAGAAATCACTTAATGCTCATTAGCTTAACGTGTGTTAAATTTAGTTGCGCACAAATGCACGTGTAGATGGGCCCAAGGCAACTTAATGCTACTTTTATCCTTCGGCTCAGTTGTGCTGAGCGCTTCCGGGATGCAGTCCCCTCTCTATAAGCAGAGGCCCTAATCTTGTAAAGCTTTCCTCACATGAGTAGTATCATGCAAACCAGGAAGACCACTCGCCGGTTCAAGAAAAGCTACAAACCCTTAATTGTGCCGGGAACATAAGCAATTCATTAACGAGAGAAACAGGAGGATGTGGTAATGCTAAGCTGAAGCATTCAAAAAAATCACGAGATCTTAAAAAAAAAACCCCAGTTTGGATCCTTTTGTTGGGCTCCTGGTTTTTTCACCTTAGGGGCCACGCATTTTCAAACCTGTCTCCCCAGCTGTGCAGATTCCAGACTTAGGCTTTTTGTTACTTCTGTTTGACGAAAGCTGAGATTTTCACGTGTCGCCAGATATATGACACAAGAAGTGGGACAGCAGTACCGCTAACATACCGAGACTCCAGATACAAATCGCTGGAGCTGAAGCACCGAGAACGTATTGAAACGCGACGCAACGGGCCCGTGTTAACATCGCAAACGGCGCCATCCGGGACGCATAACTAACTAGAAAAGGTAACTTTTGCATTTCGGTATTTAAAAAATAAAACCCACAAAATCTCATGGTGCTTGTAGTGATATTTCTCCATTTCCATGGCGCCCGCCTGTGCTTTGACAAGCAGATGACGTATACCTTATTGCTAGACTAACAGGAGAAAAAACTGTTCATTAAAAAATTATTTCCAATAAAGCTACGAGGGGCAGCAAAGCTATTGCACAATACATCGTCTTTATTAACTGTCTTTTTTTCCCCACAATGCTCCAGTGTGAAAGCCTGGATTTCAGGTGCCTGCCTACCTGATAGAAAAATTATACTTTCCTTTGGGACTTCAGACAAAAAGTTCAGCGGCTTATTGCTCAGCTGCAAACAGCATGAGTGCACGCAGGCCTAGCCACTGCTTTGCATGCTCGACAAGGGTTCAATCTGTTTCTTATTATCAGCATAAAAAACAGCGTGCAAAGCATTTTTTAAAGGATGCCATTGTATTAGTTTAAAGGTGACCTTCCAAAGAGTATGCTCCTTTTATAGCTGTTTTATGGTGTGCTGGTGGCCTGACCTTAGTTCAAGGGTTATAATCGTCCCAGGTTTTAATCACTGGGTCCGAGGGCATTCATTGGAAAGGAGAAGCAGGAAGCATGCCAAGGAGCAGGACTGGGGATCAGTGACAAGAGAAAGGATACGCGGCGGACCAGGCTGGTAAAAGAATCGGCGCCGATCTAGGCTCCAGTATTAAGCAATCAGATTTTCACAAAAGCTCGGTGGTACGAGCCCTTCGGAAAACCCGGCTCTGACTGCAGGTCCCGAACGCTTGAAACCATGGCCCCCGTCAACTCGTGGTTACCGTACAGCTATTCGGGAAAAACCAAGAGGTGACGGCATCTTCCTAATTATTGAGACAGTCGTCGCAACCCAAATAATACTCGATATTGCTCAAGGCTGAACCAGATCAGAGAAGGGAAGTGAGATGGACCTGATAAACCAAAGCCTGATTCTGTTAACTCTTGCTTCCCCCACCCCTTTGATGTCATTATTTCCACCCCAACAAGGTCACCACTGCTAATTAAAAAGACATGTTCGGTTTATTGGGTTTAGGCAGATGTAATGCAACCAGAACGTCGTAAACCGTCTGAAACAAAGTTCCTCCTGCTTTCAGTTAATCGTGATTCACTTGGTGCTCAGGATACTGTAATCCCGTTCTTCCTCCAGCTGGCGATGGAGTCGTCTAGGGAATATATAGCAAGACAAGACCTATCCCGGTAAATACAGAACTCCTGCATGTTTGGTGCTCATCCGAGAGCAGGAAAATGTGACACAAGCCTGGTTCTCCTCCTTTTCAGGGAATCTTTCACCGCATTCCCTGCAGCGATGAGGGAGTGGGGGGTGTTTTGCCTCCACACGCTTAGCTTTGAAGAAGTTCCTTGCCAAATGCCAAATGTGCCAATAGTCCTTGTACAGTTTAATCCAGGCAGATGCAGGAAAGAGTTTCCCAGAGGCAAGTTCTTTCCTAATCCCTTGAAACTCCCCTGCATCCCCGTTTCTCTCCTGACCTGAATCTGGTAACGTGTCTCTGGGACGGGGCTGGCTCCGAGGGAGGGAAAGAGTCTCGGGAACATGATCCAGCGAGGAGAGGAGAGGAGAGGAGCTCGGGTGCGGAAAGCCCCGCTGAACCTGACACTGGCGGTAACGGATCAGAGCGCTGGGCCGGTGCCAGGCCCTGCCCGGGCTGTGCCCGGCGCTCATGCACGGCTTGCTGGCCTCTCTTTGTTAGCTGGGATTGCTTTTCCGCACCTACCCGACCTGCCATTGTGATTTGCCTTTACCTGGGTACATGCCTCCCTGCCTACCGAGGCTCATCAATGCAGCCTGCCGGCTTTTTTCAGGTGAAACGATCCCAGTGGATCTTTGCATCCCCTAAATTTTGCAACAGCAGTTTACTCTAACTTGTCCCATTCCTCCTTCCCATGCAAAAACCCAGTTGCTCCCAGTTGGTTGATTGTTATTTTCAATAACGATTCGCTTTAGAGGCGTTTCCCCTCCCCCCCACGCCGACCCGTGCCCTTCCATGATCTTCCGGTGGCTCAGCTCCGCTCCCCGGGTTTCTGTTCCTTGGCGGTCAGGCAACCAAAATGTCACAGGAGGGAAGCTCAGTAGCTCATGTCCCTGGCTCATCAAGTGACTGTTGGGTAGACCACGTGTCCTAGCTCATCAACCTATGCTGGAGATCAGCAGGCAGCTACTGAGGGGCTCTGGCAGGGGCAGGCAGACCACAGCCAAGGGTGAATTCTGGGGCAAAACCGAGGCATTTCATGGCCTCTTGGGAAAAGGCCATATTCTGCGGTTGCAGAACTGAAGAATTCCCAGAGCCACCACTGAGATGAGCGGGACAAGTCGCACCTCTCAGAGCGACTGTTTCAGCTGCCCGCAGATTCAAACGTGCAAGACGGCATCAGCTGCATTCGGTTTGCACGTCCTACGTTACCTCCACAGTCATGAGGCCCACACACTTGTTTTTTCAATGGAAGTGGATACTCAGGAGTATAGCGGTATAGTAAACTGCACAGGTCCAGACTCACGACCTGGCCACCAGAGCCATGCTGGAAGCTGCTGCTACGGAGATTATCCCAGCTAGACCAACCTGACCTTTGATCTTTGCAAGACTCACAAGCATCTGCTCAGTCTACATTAGAGGGGAGACTGTCAAGGAAAAGCTGGGTGCTGGAGAAAGTGACGGGATGATGCAAGGCAAGCCTGCAGGTCACTAAACCACGTCCTTCATTGGTAGGGGTTAAAAAGAGCGATTTTAGACAGCTTCGGCATTCTTGTGTGGGGCTAGTGACTAATCCCTGAATGCAAACAGAGCTACAATGAAGAGTGAACTGTCTAAAGTACTTATCTCATCCCCATGACCATAGTAACCAGTGCCTCCCAGTCTTTGAAGACCACCCCTGTCTAACACCATGCTTGTCAGGTGCGGAGCCACGGACTTAGGTCTGGTCTATACCACAGAGTTTCACCTGCGTACATGCGGCAGGGCACTGTTGGTGCCTGCCACTTTAAGGGCTGAGACAAGCAGCCAGCAGGTGCTTGATTGCGGCGGCCATTTTAGAACTCTGCCCACCTATATAAATAGAGCAGATCGCTGCTGGCAGCCAGGCAGAAACATCGCCTGGCTGCAAGGCTGCATGCAACATCCTGGAGGTAAGGGCAGGAGCTGTAGGGGATGGGTTGGTGGCTCCTGGTGCTGGGCATGACCTAAAACTGCACCCTGCAGGGAGTGGGTGGCCTGGTGGGGCTCCCAGTGGCATGGGAGCCCCCAGGCCAGTTACCACCCCAGTGAAAGATGGTTTGGGGTGCCTTAAACCCTAGCCCCCACAATACTGTGGGAACAAGGGGGGCAGGTGTGGCTACGGCCACCTGAGCCCAAGGTGGGTGTAAGACTCAAATGGTGCCAGGCACAGCTACGGCCACCTGAGCCCCCACTCGGGAGGGAAGCCCCATGGTCCTGGTTGGGGGGGGGTGGAGATGAGAAGCCAAATATATGTGTGAGTGTATAGAGTTGCCCGCTGAGGGGTGTGGGGCAGAATCAGCCCAGGGGTCAGCACAAGGCCAGACCACGCAGAGTAGGGGAACTCGTGGGACATGAAAGGGCTGCGTGGTGAGACCAGCATGTGAGTCGTGAAGCCTGATGGCCCAGAGGGGTCGCTCAAGGAGGAGCAGGGCGGTGGAACGTGGCCCGGTAATGGGCAGTATGCCAGAGGCCCCAGTGAGAGAGGGGTGGAGTGGAAGAGGCCTCCTGTGAGAGGGGAGGTGGTATGAATGAGTGTGTGCATGGAGCCCGACTTTGGACTCAGTTTGCTCCAGTGTCTCAGGCTGGGAGTAATATGAACCTGGATGCCATGGGCCGTGGTGTAGGGGAGGAACAGAGCTGCAGATGGCTGCTCATTCTTGCCCTGATGCCAGGGGGCGTTGTCCACCTAATTAAGACCATAATTATGGATCATCAAGGCATGGCAGGCGAGGAAGCGGTTGGTCGGCCCAGAAACAGGTGGGTGGCCAATGACAGACTGGCCCTGAGAGAGCCCCCTGTCATACATATGTCATTCTGGGGTGTGAGATGCTCACATCCTAGCTAAGAGAGCTCCGGCTGTCTTAGCTTGTGTGATCTGGAAAGGGGGAAGGAGGGTGACTATATAGGCAGACGGCCCCTTCTACCAACTGCATATTTATTGGAGGGTTTTGCTGATGTACCAATGCGGATACAGCTCTAGCAGCAGCAGCTCTGCAAGGCATACATGCTCTTAGGAAGTTCCCTGAGGTAGTAAGTCTGTGGAAGAGCTGGGACTTGAACTTAAGCCATAAGCTAATACTGGGCAACCCTTCCTCTCTAATTTAGTACTTATGGCTGGGCTGCCACAGGAATTTTCTCTGGGGTAATAATACCTAGCTCTTCTATGGATTTATCTGTAGGGCTACAAAGTGCTTTACAAAGGAGGTCAGTAAAGCTATCTCTAGAAAGGGGGAAACTGAGGACCACAGAAGGGAAATGGTTTGCCCAACCCGTCCAACAGAACAATGGCAGAGCAAGGGCCAGACCCCCCACGAGATCTGAGCCCCAGCCCAGGTCTCCATCCACAAGGCCGCTCTGTGGCAAACAGCAAGAGAAAGCAAGTCTGTAGAAAAATGATCACGAGTATTGACAATTATCACAAATCCCAAGGCACGAGTGCCAAGCTCAAGGAACGGGCCCAATTCCAACCCAGACAACAATTCGGCTGACCTGAGATTCCTCCACTGCATTTTTACCGGATGCAACGCTCTCCACCATTCCCTCTCCCAACGCTAGTCAGCAGCTTTTCTGTGCACTGAAATGTAGTTGCTGCCTTCCAACCCAGAGGTCCAAATGTATTGGTTGCAGCCAAAGCCATTCTTTCTATGATCCGTTAACTTTAGCCATGCTACAGACTTCAAATCACTATCGTCATTAGGGAACTTGCTGAAAATCAAAAGAAGCAATGCAACGTATTTTCTCTCTGCAAATCTCGAGTCCGTCACGAATTGCAAAACAATCCATTGAAATGGAGGATTTTAGCAAAGGCAACTGAATCATTTAATTGTGGAGGTGCTACAGACTGACAGCTCAGGGCAATCTGGAAGCTGAAGGCTCTCGTGGCTCCCTGCCACCAGGCATAACAATGGGATTGGGTAACGCTTGCTAACACAAAGTTAAGGACCTGGAGAGAGATGGATTGTGCAAGTTGATACTTATAACAAATATTTGACTAGGCTCCACTGTTTCGGAGCGCCTGCCCACCACAGACCGACAGCACTTCTCTAGCCAGGCATGGTGAAGCACGTGGTTTTGCAGAGCTGTGACAAGGACTGAGCTTCTCCGCAAACTGCCTCTGAAACAATACGGGGACTCTTCATCAGAACCTCAGATTTGCTTTTCCAGGAGAACATAGCCAAGCATTGCCTGTTACCTCTGATCTTGCAGGAAAGACTATAGAAGGGACGGGCGTTATGGTGCGGCTCCGCCTCGTCCCAATCCCCTCCGCTCAGGATCATTGTGAGTTAAGAGATCAGACCTGTTGGTTTGAAACGGATGATATTGGCTGGGGGCAGTGAGAAGCAAGAAGTGCTGGCAGTACGCACTATCTCCATCCCAAGGCAGGCTGCAGTCTGGTGCTTTCCAGTTTCTACACGGCCGTTTCCTTTCCTACCCCGGTTACGTTGCAGTCGGCTGCCCAGAAGTGCCACAAACACGAAACGTGGTGGCTAAGGCGTTGTCTGAGGGGGAAAAGGTGAATTCCCCCTCGCTAAGCAAGATGGAAAGCATCATTTGTGGTGACTTCTGTTTTTTGGGTGTCCGGGAACAGTGAGGAATTGAGCAGAAGTCCAAACTGCAGTGCCAACCCCTTTCCCCCCTCAAAACCCCCCTAAAAAACCCAAACCAGCGAGCAGGTAACCCTGAGAGAAGGCAAGATAATGCTGTCTTACGGCGCGCCCTCCTGCACATCACATCCATCCTTCCCGTAGGTAACCGCGACCAGGTTTTGCTTGTGCAGTGGGGACCAAGCAGTGCGTGTGCTGGACACGCGGCGCTACCTGTCGTCAGCACACTGGTGGCAGTAAGGGGCTACGTCTTCTCATGGTCATCCCCGGCAATGTTAGTTGAACAGTCCTGGTGGGTGAATTCAGGCCTATGGGTTTTGCAGGCAAAAGAAGGAGCACTAGCCCTCCACAACCCTGTGGGATGTGCCAGTGAAGAACAAAGGACACTTAATTGTTGGACTAGATGACCTCCTGAGGCCCGCTCCAACCCAAACTTTCCATAATCTAACGCTGTTCCCTGTCTCTCTCTCCTCCTCTCTCTGTGAACCCGTAACTCTTTGTGATCAAAGGTTTCGATCGCAACTCGCAGTTCAAGCAGAATTCATAATGACGTTTCACCTCCGTCTGGGGCCGTGAAGTCCTAGCCATGTCATCGGCACCAGCTCCAGGCTCGGCCCGGTCCAGTTCAGTTGGCAGGGGTTTGAACGCTGGCGTGAATTGGTGCCACTTCACTGCACTTGCCTTTTGCACGTTGCCAGCTGCAGCGGGGTCCCTGCCCCGGTATTGGAATGGGAAGAGGATCCGGGGTGCCCGGCCCTTTCCCCCTCCTTCCTCTCTGCTGTATTTCGCCTGCTCCTGCCGTAGCAGCACTTGTAAATGGCCTACGCAAGTGTTCAAGAACGGCCTGCACCAGCATTTAAGAATTTCACCGTTTGCAGACTGGAAAGCAATCAGATCCGCTTCTGCATCTGGCACCAACCCAACTACAACCGCCTCTTCTGATAAGGCAGCCGGGCGCCCCCCCTCCCTCTCGGCCCAAATCGGCTGTTTAGATAACAGGACTCGAAGCCCCGTTCCCAGCCGTGCTTGGACGCTCCAAGCCGACTCTGGCTGAAGGTGCTTTGGAGAAGTCCAGGGTTCAATCGCTGGCCCGCTGGGGCACGAGTAGTTACCGCTGCCACGCGAGCCCCAAGTCTGATTTGGAGCCGGGACAGCAGGGACACGGACCTCGTTCGACAGCAGCCTTCGGCAAAGGAAAGGACGTTTCTGACGAGCTCTCACGTGGCTCTCCAAGACTGGGATTTCGGGAGTCTCCTTTGCAGAGGGGGTGGTTATAAGCGGAAGAGCTGCAGAGCTGTATGTCACATTATCCCTGTACGTCCTTTTGAGGGGTTGTTTTGGACCACATATCACTTATCCCAGTTCAGGCCAACTCTCGCAGACAGGCCTTGCTTTCTATTAACAGGCACTGCCCGCTCTGCATGGCACGCTGGACGAAGGGGAGGCCCACAAGCAACCCGACAGGCTTTCTTGGCCCTTGCGGCACCATACAAGGAGGAGGTTGTGTGTCCTTGGTTGGGGTTTATAGGCATTTCTTGTGATTTAGTACACATTGTATGCAGTCTGAGTGGTTTGGGGGTGCTGGGACACCTCCTCCTCCATCAGATTGCCGCTGCAAAGGCGGCACAGCTAACCAGTGACAAAGCTGCTACTCTCTGCAATGAGTTTGCTGCCTTTCAGTCTATTTTCGGTCCACAGACTTCACAAAGCCACCGCGACAGCTGCCAACAAGTGAGGCAATTAGCAGCGATGACTGAATAAGCCCTGAGAAATCATCTTTCCCTTTGATTTAAGAGGCTCTTCATCTAGCTCAGGCTTGTGCTACCTTTACTGCCAGGTCTCAACGTGTGTGTGTCGGAGCCGGGGAAGCTTGCTCCGACACTGGGATGCTGAACCTGTCGAGGGTGGCTCCTTGCCCCACAGCTCTGAATGCAACCGACTCCCCCAGCTCCACGTTCAGGCGAATGTAAAAAGTGCTCGTAAGCTATTGCTGCGCCCCCAAGCCCTTAGCGAACCTGCCTTTGCCTCGGGAGGCCAAGCACTCGGTGATCAATCCACAAGTGATTTCAAAGCATCTCTATACATTCGGAGCGGCTCGATGTTAAAGCAAACCCGATCACACTCGAATCCACGTGCGACCTACATACTCGGCCTCACGAATCTCCGAAGGCTTTTGCTCTCTTTACTTGGCAGAACGGGCAGCTTTCAGGTCAGCTGAAACAGAAGATGCTGGATCCCATTAAACGCTACTTTTAGTCTTGGCTGCTTTCAATAATTGTTCCATTATACATTTTCTCGCAGCCCAGAGCTGCTCAGGGCTAATCATTATTCCCTTTGAAGATCGGCAGCCGTTAGTACCTCCGAGGAAAATACAAGCGAGCGACTGTGTTTGAACATGACATTTCAGAAACGCGTCCCTGGACCTGCCATTCAGAGAGGGGAAACGGGCTACGCTGTTCACTTCTTAAAGGGCCATTGCTGGGAATTAGCTGGGCTAAAATTTGCCCCGTCCTGAAATATCACGGTCTGCTCTTTGCAGAACCGAGGCAGAGGGAGATACGGGTCAGGATGAGCCTTTGCTCCGAGCTGTGGGTAAGGATTGGAAATGGGTCCCGAAGCCTGCTTTCCCCTTGTTCCCAGGCCCTGACCAGGCTTGCAACAGTGGCATACCTAGGGCATGGCAACTGGGCGACTTCGGGATAAAGACAGGGATGGAGCGTGTGGGGGGCAGAAAAAAGCTGTCTGCCACCATAGCTGCACAATCGCACTGGCACCACCGCAAGTCACCACCGCCCCGGGATGTGCCCAGCTGTGTCGCTACACCCCTCTGGACTGCAGATTTGTGGATTCACAAATTCACGGCCCTTCACCCCTGCCCCAGCCACTTGCTGGGGGGACGGGAAGGGAGGAAAATGCACGTGCTGTCCTCTCTGCACCTGTAGTCGTACTTGGTGGAGGGGTATAACTTGCACCACTTGCCACGTAGGGCCAGGCCGTGATCTGGCCTCACGTGACGCACAATATCGAGTCCGTGGCAGCAGCTGGAACAGAGCTCAGGAATCCTGATGTGTGGGTCTCTCCTCCAGCCACCAAACCACATTTCGTCGACGACTTCCTGCACGGCCGTTGCAGACAAGCTGGTTCCTATCAAGTGCCAGCGTAAAGTCCTGTTGAAATACAGGCCTCCATCCTTCTGCTGCATCCTTCCATTTGCTCAGGGCAGGGCACGTACAAAAGAAGGAAATACTTTCGAATTTAATCTTTTACAAGCATGACCCGTAGTCTGAACGTCCATCAGGAAGGGAGTGTAATGTAGTGGGGACGCCGCCGAAGCGTGTAACTGCACTAGCACAGTCCAGCTGCAGCCCAGACAGCACCTCGCGCTGGAGCCAGCTCTGCCCATTTGCCAGTCTTTGACTTGAACTTAAAACGAGAGAGAGACATTACCCACAGCTCTAGGTGCCCTAATACCATGAATAGCACCATTAAATCCCAGCAGCATTAGGTGAACGCTTCAGCTGCAGCTCAGCTGGCTGGAAACGTGGAGCAGCTTCCTTCTGCCCATTTATCATCGTGGCACGTCTCTCTCCAGCCTTCCCCAAACCCTTTCTAGCAGACAGCGTTTGCGAACGGGTTCAGAAGATCGTCCGACCTGGCCTTTCACAGCAAGCTCCTGCTTGGCAGGGCCCTCGGTGAGAAAGGGCCTCTCTGATAATAAGAGGCTGAGTAGGACCCCCCTGTTCCGGCTCTTGCACTAGTGCACTAGGAAGAGCGGGGAGGTCCTGCAGGTCAGCCGAGTTTTAGGGCTGGCTAAATCATCCTCACTAAGTCCCGCTCCACATATTGGTTAATGGGCAAACTGAGCAGCAATGCCGCTTCTTCTTCAAAAACACAAGTCCTAGACTTCATTTCCCCCGCAAAGCTTTCCTGTCCTGTCTCCCTCGCTCTTGCCGCTGGATTTGATCTTTACTCGTCTGCCTCTCTCCTCCTGTTGTTCTGCGCTCGAGTTCAAGTTCAAGAAGTCTTACACGGTTAGAGGATTTTAAACGCTGGGCTATGGTTTCCCCCTTCCTCTTACCTTATTTTTTTCATGAAAGTAGAAGGCAGCCTGAATAGTTTGGCTTCTGGTTTTGCAAAAGTTGGAAGTTACAGGAACGTCTTCTCTGGTATTTCCTGGTTGGGCTGAGGAACGTACCAGACACCTTGAAGGTTGTATTTTGTTATCTCTCACTTCAGACTTGAAAGGCCGTAGTTATGGAAACTTTGACAAAGCCTGCCTTGCTCCCAAATCCCTAGCAGCCTCCATGTTTAAGTTAATTATAAATTGGCATGGAAAGAACCACTTAGAAAGCTCTCCTGTTCTTAAAATTCGCTTTCTTTACTCCTGACTTTTCCAGTCAAAGAATGGGTCAGTTTGGGCCGGACAGGGAATTTTCATTACAAAATTTAGTGCGACAAGGAAAGCAAACCTCTTCACTACATCAGAAAGCACAAGCTCGATTATTTCCCCCTTTTTGCTCATCATTTTTCCAGCTGTCTTGCAGACTGTACAGGGAATCCCATTTAGAAACAAGTTCGGGCTAAAACCAAGTCAGCATAGGAGTGGGCTATCCCTCCTGTAGGACGGGGGTGTTAAAGGCTCCCGGGTCATGCCCGCTTCTGGTGAAACAACAGAAAGAAGATGTCTCGGTAATAAATATCGCATATCATGATCTTTCACTGCCCATGAGCTATTTGTGGCCGTTTCCCACCGACACATTTTATTTAGGCTGTACGTGCCACCCATAGAGGGGACCTATATTTTTAAAGAGGTCGGTGAAGCTCTATGCACACTTGTGGCCCGGTTAAAAAAATAATGCCATCCTTCTAACGTAAGAGAGAGCAGGACGGCCAAATTCACGAGCTGCCTGTTACAAAAGGAGTTGGGAGGAAGGAGACTGTAGGGAACCAAAGTTCGAAACGGTAATGTTTATCTTGCTGCCTGCCTCCCGGGAGCTCGGGGCTGGTTCGAGTTGCGTGGTCGGAGCGGGGGCAGCTTCTCTATGCCGTTACAGAGAGCAACTGCATTTAATAAATCCAATTACTCAAATAAGTGACCACACAATTACACTTCAGCATCGCCCCATGCCATCTGCACGGGGTGCTGGTCCTCCGGTAGTGCTCACACGTACTACAGATTCCCCGTGCCCCGTGTAGGGAGGACAGCTACTTTATGTCTTATACTCGCACGTCTACAAAAGACTATGGGATAAATTGCAAGCAGCTCGGGTTACCGGCTAATCTCAGTTACACTGGTGCAAATGCAGAGCAACTTTTCTGAAAATCAGGGGGGTTATTCTGGATTTACGTGGGAATAACCGAGACCTGGCCTTCTGCCAAGGAAAATATCATTCTGCTTAACTGGTGTTTATCCACCCACCAGTCTCCGGGAGAGGCATGTGTTCTGCAAAGCCCAGGTTGCGACTGTGATCTTCCAGGGGCTAGTACAGCACAGAGCAGTGTTTCTGAACCGACGGAGAGGAAAGGTCAAGGGAGAAACCATAATGAACAGAAATGTCTTTGCAGAAAACACCCTGTATTTAGAAGGTATGTGTGTACGTGCCTTTCTGCAAGCAGTAAATGGAGGGTGTAGTCACTTCTTGCAGTGCTCTACGCAGGGGTAGTAACACATCAGCAGGGAAACACATCATCAGAAGACCCACAAAAGCCAAAACCTATCCTGTTAATAACCACACAGGAGGACAGAGACTTCTGTGGGGGTCAGTTCCTTTATATTACAACCAAATCTGCGCTTAAGCTATCATTTGTGTGTTACAGGGCTGATAGTGGGTCCACAGAAGCGTGCTTTTCCAGCACAGGACTTAGAGCATGGCCCCTTGTACTGACTGCAACAAAAGTCTTCTGATGCGGGTGTCTGGACTCAATTAAGATCCAGCACCAGGAAAGCTTGTGCACTGAGGAAGAAATAAATTAGAGCCAGCCAGGCGTCCGGGTGAGGGAGTTCCCCAGTCCTCCATCAATGCTGACCTCGTGAAGGAACGCCTTGAGAGGCCGGACACCTTCAAGTCAGCCGGCCCTGATAGTCGTCACCCCAGGGTACTCGAGGAGCTGGCGGGCATCATAGCTCAGCCCCTGGCATGGATCTGCGAGAGCTCCTGGTGCGCCAGTGAAGTGCCCGAAGATTGGAAGAAGGCCAATGTGGTGCCTGTCTTCAAGAAAGAGAGGAAAGTGGATCTGGCAAACTACAGGCCCATCAGCCTGACCTCTATCCTGGGGAAGGCCGTTCTTATCGGACTGACCGATGGCAGCATCCTGAGGGATGGCCAGCACGGGTTTGTTGCGGGTAGGTCTCGCTTGGCCAATCTTCTTTCCTTTTACAACCAGGTGACCTATCACCTGGACAAGGGAGAAGAGATTGATGTGGTAGATCTTGACTTTAAAAAAAGCCTTTGATTTGATATCCCATGATCACCTCTTGGCAAAACTGGATAACCGTGGCCTTGGATCCACCATGATTGCTGGCTGGGGAATTGGCTCCGTGGTCGGACCCAGAGGGTGGTGGTCGACGGAAGTCAATCGTTGCGGTGCCTGTGACCAGTGGGGTCCTCCAGGGCTCTGTCCTTGGACCTATTTTGTTCAACATCTTCATAACAGCATAGACATTGGTATTGGAGAAGCTGAGCGCTATGGGACGCTTTAGCCTGGATAAGCGCAGGCTCAGGGGCGATCTGGTGGCCACCTATAAGTTTATAAGGGGTGTTCACCAGGATCTGGGGGAACGTCTGGGGATTTATAAACTCCTGCAAGACTGTTTCAGGCTGGACATAAGGAAGAACTTCTTTACTGTCCGAACCCCCAAGGTCTGGAATAGCCTGCCGCTGGAGGTGGTCAAGCACCTACTTTGAATGCCTTCAAGAGAAATGTGGATGCCTATCTTGCTGGGATCCTATGACCCCAGCTGACTTCCTGCCCCGGGGCAAGGGGCTGGACTCGATGATCTTCCGAGGTCCCTTCCAGCCCTAATGTCTATGAAATCTATGAATCCCTTGGCTGCAGGTTAGCGTGTGCGATATGACACCTGTGAGAATGCATATAGCTCTCCCCCCACCTGTGACCAGCCATTTCTCTTCATCGTCTTCGCACACTAGCATCATCTCTCACCCTCATTTCCACAGAGCACAGGGACCCCCCTCCGTTTCTCACCTGGTTTGATGCTCTGTGCTCTTTTGGTAACCCACGTACAGGACCCAGGAAGCCACAGGAGCAGTAGGGGTGCAGCACTCCTATAGTGGAGGGATGTTAAGGAATTCATTCTCTGCTATGGCCTGCAAGGTCCGGACTCAGACAGGACCATGCCCTGGGAAGAGCATTCAGTTGGGGATGAGAAAAACCTATTGCACCTGAGAAAAACTGGACCTTTAGGGGCACAGACAGAAGTGACAATTGTCATCTGATCTGGCCACAGAAAGCAGTTTATAGCCATGACCAAACACAGGCACACGGCTACAGATAGTTTCAAAAGTGGCCGATCAAGTGAAAATCTGAATCCACACTGCATAAAGGGTCAGATGAAGTTTCAAAACGGAGCGTCTTCTGTAACTTGTGTCTGCGCTGCTAAGGGTAACTAGACCCAGGTCTGGTCTTGCTATTGCCACTCATCCTCAGTGTCCCTCGAGGAGACCAAACAACTTCATCGTCGCTGTATTTTAAGAAGCAAAGCCCGGTGCCTTGTCCCAGTGCAGCACAGCCTGCTCCGCTCATTTTC
>JAGPOW010001614.1:2078040-2088822 GCA_030014935.1 Caiman crocodilus
ATTTAATTGTAAGCAGCTAAGCAGACCAAATGGGAACTAAAATCATCGCACTCTCCTATCCCTTGGGTTTTTCTCTCACTCTCCTCATGTGCTTAAGTACATTGTTGAGTCTGTGCCTGGAAAAGCAATGATGGAGAGAGAGATAAGGAGGAAAGCAGGACAGGATTGGGAATGGGGGAGGGTAAAAAGGCATTTGACAGAGGAGGGAGAAGAAAAGCAGAGTGAAGACATGTGCAAAGGAATAAGGAAGGCTGTTGAGTACAATCAGTAGTTCAAGAAGACTGGCAGGTTTTGAAAGAGCCAGAGAGAGAGGACAAGAGGAGAAATGAAGCACTGAACGCAGCAGAAAAATTAATCTAAGGGGAGCAGGCACTGAAAAATCCTGAGGAAAGACGCTGATAAATCCCGAACAAAGAAAATCTGGAGAGAAGGGGGGAGGAACCCACAGGACAATGAGTAAATTCACATGAGAATGATTTCATAGATACTGAAGTGTTCTAAGAAAGTCCCAGAAAGCTCATCTGCTGTGTGGAGACAGCCAGAGGCGAGAGTAGGTGGGAGGATCTGCTTATACATGAGCATAGGATCCCACTGTTGTTATTCTTCAAACACCTGCTTTTGTAGAACTGGGGAGTGATTTGTAGTTGTAATAAAATCTAGTCTTCAAATATTGATCTTAAAGGCTTGGCTAGTTTTTTTTTCAGATGATAAACGACTTATGTTACTCTGGCATCTTCCTTTCCAAGTACTTGGCATTAATTAAGCCTCAGGACCTGCCTGCGTGGTCTGTACTCTTCCCCTTTCACAGAGGGGGGAACTGAAGCAGAGAGAGAGGAACTGAAGTCGACCGGCCAGGGTCACCGGGTTCCTCCATCAGCTTCTATACCCTATTCGCATTGTAAGAGACCAGGATTGCTTACTATGCTCTCCGTATGGTGTTCACCATAAAAAGGGCCATAGGCAATGAAATAGTAAACTCGATTAATAATAAGAGCTGGGATCAAATCCCTCTACGGGCACCCACTTCTCCCATCTGCTCTTGTTTGTATCCAAAGCAGAATGGCACTGATGGTGCTGGAGAGCTGTGTTAGGTCTGGCGCCGTATGGGAAAACTCTCTTCTTGCTGACATTTAAATGGCTGACTCCGAAATGGTTTCTGATTTCAGCCTGTTTTTCCAGGGACGCTGAAAGGTGATGATCTGCGCTTGAGTGTGAGCCTGTAAGAGGTAGAAAAATGAAGCAGTCCTCGACCCCTGCATATGCACGACTGCCTCCCTTTTTCCTCCCCCCCCCCCGCCTGCTCACCTCCCCTCCCAGCACATTTTGGAGCAGCTCAATTAAAGGGAAAAGTGGTAGCTAGAGTAATTTTCCACGCAGCAGAGAACAATTGATCTCTGCCTGGTTTTTCATCGTCAAAATGCTTCCCTCCAGCAGTTTATGGTAATCTGCTACATACAAAAGCGATATGCAAGCACAGGCCAGTGGAGTCTTGCTCCACCCTCCAGTCCAAAGGAGGCTAGGTGCGGGAGATGGGGCGGTGGAGTGGATCGGGGAGGGGGAGGGTATGCTAATATCATCACGTGGGGCTGGCTCCAGCTCCTTTTTCTCTGCATGTAAAGTATGCCTGAAACCAATAAATGTCTGAGTCATCATTATGCAGTCACAACACAATCCTCGCACAGAGCCCAACATGCCCAGCCGCATTTCTTTTTTAAAGGGAGCCGTATATGTGAGGTAGGTTGTTCCTGCCTGCTCTCTGGCAGAGGGGGTGTGCGAAGAGGAGCGTGAATAAAATGCTGACCTGCAGCATGACCTCCCGAGGCGGCAGTGGCAGGCTTCCTTTACTATGGGTTCACATTTTCTTTGTAGTAATGCCTGGAGACCTTGGACAGGTCAGGTCTGTGCTCTGCGCAAGCCTTGCCCGACGCTGCAGAAGCTCTTGACAGGCTACGTAACACTAAAGCAGCACGGGAAGTGCAGAAGCTCAGTGCTGATGACGAGGGCTGCGAGAAGCTTCGGGTGGTGATTCGGTTCGGAGGAGATTCGGTGGCCGAATCTCTGAATCTGAATGGAATCGGAGACCAATTTAAGAAAAAAAACCAAACCCAACCAAGAAAAGTCCCAGGGCTCACCGCTCTTGGTGCGGCTTTGGGGTTTCAGGGGCGCATGCAGAGCCCCCCATTACTACGGCCCAGTCGTGCTGCGTCATGGTTAGTACCCTGCAACGCTACTGCGCAGTAACATCTTGTGTAGACGTGGCCCCTGTAACCTTAGCTATCAGCCTGAGGAACACATTTCTGCTTGCCGTGTACTTACCCTGCTTCTCCTTTCTCGGATGCAAAAGCTGCAGCTGTAAGATCACGTGTCATTTATAAGAAGGAAGGGGAACTTATTTCAAACCCTCGGAAGACCTTTGGCAAGGGAGAAGAAGATAATTTATAGAAATACCGGGGCTGTTTCTGGTGCCAAGCATTTTATGTGAAGGCATAGCAAGCAACTGTTTCTATAGCCTATTTGTCAGGATAAAGCCTTCCGGCTTTTGGGAGTCGAAATCTTTTAAAATACCCATTTCCAGAACCTGGAGCAGTGCAAGCTTTGGTTGAAAGGTTATCTGATCCAGTAGATCCAAGTGCAGCATCTTTCTGATCCATATTTGGGCACCCATCCTTGCAGTTCACAAACTGAGGGCTGTTAAAACTGTCTTGCCAAAAATCTGATGCCCGTATAGGAATCAGTTCAGCCCTGAAATAAAAGGGGCCAGAGCTGTGCCAGGATAGGATTTAGCTCTAGGTACAGAGGAAAATGAAAAGCAAGCTGTTTTTAGGAGATAAAAAATATGTATTGTATATTTTACAGCCATTCACTTGCTTCTTTCTTAAGGACTGGGGCATGGGAGCTAAGCAGGATCAGGTCTATTCAGCACCCTGGTGCTAAGGGACATTTTCATGCTGTGGGGTGGGACTTCGGCGATTCCATAGGCCAGGAGTGGGCAATTATTTTGGGCGGAGGGCTGCTTACTGAGTTGTGGCAAGCCATCGGGGGCTGCATGACAGGCAGCCAGGGAGAGAGAAATATTAATTTTCCAAATTTTGGGGGGCCCGCAGATAGCATGGCCTGGAGGGCCGCGTTCTGCCCACCCGTGCAATAGGCAGTGCTGTTGCTTCCAAGTCACAACTGAACCAGTGACTCCGAAGTGTGTTAAAATGTGTTCTCCTGCTGGTCTGAGAGAAGGTTTTCACGTGAGACATCATATGGAGATACAGATCACCAGTAATTGTTGAACTTCTAGCCTTTTTCTCCAGCGAACAGGCCTTAATGTTGGTGTCCTTGCCAAATCCAGCTCTCGGATACTTTTGTCTGCCAACACGTTTTCCAGTCTTTCACTTGGTTCACTTCTGCAATTCCTGCCCTAGTCTCCCGTGTAGTGTTTTTCTCCATGGAGGTACACCATTGCTAGAGAGCTGCATTTCAGTAATGCCTGAAGTGATTCTTCCATACAGTCTGAAAACCAAAGGTTCAGAAAGATGAAAGTATTTCCCAAAAAACAAGTAGGCTACATTATGAGAAAAATGTAATTATTGGGTGAGTCTGAAGACACTGGGGATGTCCTTCAACCAGATTTCTGACACTAAGAAATCTAGATGCAAAGAGTTTCTCTTTGTAGGAGTACACCAAGATCTCTTAAAATTGTCCTAGATGGAAATAAATCATATGCTGGCTACAGAAGCTGGCTTCCTGTGGATTGAATATGCCTTGACATCACCTTGAAGTTGCAGGCTTGCCAAGCTGGAGTAATGAGAGATGCATGCAGAAATGAAAAGCAGAGTTGATTTTATCAAACTGCAGTTTGAGCCAAAAAAAACACCTCTAGGCCATTTTACATTAAAGTACATGAAGAGATTATTCATCATTAATGAAAAGAAATTATTTCTAAAGGGATGGTGTGAGACATTTTAGTAGGATAGTTATCCCAGGCAAAATTCTAATTCTGTCTTGCTTTCCAAATGACTTCATAATATTGCCTTATCTTTATGCAAGCTGAGGTAGATCAGACAGTAGGGTCTAAAACTTATTTGCTCTGTAAGCAAAAGTAACTTTCACGTAAGAAAGGTTCATGAGTTGATATCTAATAAGATTGCTCAATCTCAAGGAAGATATTTAGTAGATGACCTAGGCTGATGTTGATATTCAAAGGTACAGTGCAGTACAGTTCAGTGACACAACACAGGTTTTCAAATGTGCCCGAAATTCTGCATGGATGTGACGGCAACAGGGCTAAGGAAGAGCAGGTCTTCCTTTTATGTGATGATGGAAGCTGAAGTAGCTGCAAAAAGTACTTCGGGAGAAGCAATGCGCAGCTCACTGTCAATCAGATAAGGATGGTGACATTATTTTTTTGTGTGGGGAACTCAACATTTCTGTGCAAAAACAACCTTGGGAGCTTTTTGCATGTTTTTTTCACTTCTAGTCCCTATGCTAAATTCCTCGCAAGCACAGGGAAGGCCTGAGGCACATGCCTAAAAACACCTTAGCTTTCAACCTCTGCCATCTCAAGGCCACGGAAAGAGGATGAGTCGCAGCTGAACTCTTAGCTTGAAGGGATCTACAAACCATCTTTAACCAGGCTGAGGTCCTTCTCTGTCCTGGCAAGCATGGCTCTCTTAGTATCATGAAAAAGTTTTCTTTGTACTACCAGAAGTGATACAGAAGAAGGTGTAGGAACTTATCACTTCAGTGGATGTGAAAACATGTTTTATCAGAATTGCCGCTTATTAATATGGCAAGTAACAGATTGCTGGTGTTTTTCTGAGTGTGTTACAGGTAGATTTTTCTCTACTTCATTGGAGAAGGAAAGTCTTATCCAATATCAGAGATCCAGGTCTTGTCTTATCCAATATCAGAGATCCAGGTCTTATCTTACCCAATATCAGAGATCACTTAATGAGATGGAGTCATTACATCTTCCTTTTCTGTCAAAAAAAGGACACTGCTTAATCCCATTTAACATGCTTCATCACAGGGATGACATTATTTTCTTCCCCTCTGCTCGCCTGTGTAAAACATGATAGACAAGAAAGACCTGTGCTTGGTTACTACCGTTTTAATGAAAGGACTCTTAACTGAAGGTTGTTCCCATGTGACCACAAAAACTTTTTATTAAAAAACCCCAAACTTCTGCATGGTAATTATTCTTATCAGGGCTTGAAAAAATACATCTGCCAGTGGCAACTGACTGCCTTTCTTGCATACATACCAGCGTCTGGCTTCTTTACTATTTATTCCATCCAGGAAGAGCAGACACCAACTGCAGATGCTTCCTCACCCTGACGAAGGGTATTTATACCTGGAAGCTTGCTAAGAAGAATTTTTCCAACTATCTGAACTGGCCTTATAAAAGATATCAGATTTACCCAAATAACCTTGTCTGCCTGTGTCCTTAGACTGGGGTGGGCAATTATTTTAGGTGGAGGGCTGCTTGCTGAGTTTTGGCAAGCCATCGAGGGCTGCATGACAGGCAGCCAGGGGCAGATAAATATTAATTTTCTAAATTTTTTAGGGATGCCGTGGGCTGGATATAATGACCTGGCAGGCCACATTTTGCCCGCCCCTGCCTTAGGCCAACACAACTACAATCTATACCCTTGTCATCATGAAAGAGAATTTAGGAAGATTACAGCAAAGACTTCAGGTCCCTTCTCTGAGAAAAATCTAGCCACTGATCATAAACTGTGATTTATCTTTTAGGGGTGTACTTGGTATATGGACCCAGAAGGACAGACTTCCATCTTCAGCTCCCTCTGTGCAAAAAATTAAGTTTATTTCCTACCTATGGGGACTTTTTACTGTCTTGTACCATCTATACTTTTCCCAGAGCCTGACAAAGACACTTTGATCCTGAAAGCTTGCAGAAAAGGACAATTTTCTTGCCATTTTCCAGTTGGTTTAATAAAAGGTATCATTTGGGAACCGAGAGTTCTAGTTTTTTGTATGTCGATTTATCTTTTAAGACTTTTAGCTAAAAAAATCTATGTAGTTTCTTTGTGCTCATTTCTACAGGACTTGAGGTGAAAAGTGGCAGAATGAACTGAGCAGGGATCTAACTCCAAAGCTCTCAGTTTGATACTACTTACCGTTAGGCAAATCTTTTAACGCCTACTCAATTTTCTTATCTGCAACAACATGACCATGTCAACAAGTTTCCAACACCCTAAGGCTATGGTAAAGATTAAATGGATAAAAAGCACATTACAGAGCAGTGTGAATGTGCAAAACAGTCTATAATATGTTAAATACTTTTATCATCAATATAACTGAAATGTACTGTCATAAGGATGCTACATGATTTTGCCCTCTGTACCTCCCACATTCACAGAGCGCTGAAGTGGTCAGTTTTAATTCATATACTGTAGCCCATTGAGTTCACTGCTTGATTTAACATACTACAAAAGTTGTCACACTGAATACATTGTTCCAGCAGCTTTATGAGCTGACCTGCTAACTCTCATTGCTCCCTGTCACATCCTGTTCTCTCAGGAAGAGTTATTCACATTGAGCTCTTTTGGGAGGAGAGTGAGCCTTGAAGACAGGGTGAAACTGCAATCGCACAACTGGACGATCACTGAATGCAATTTGCAAATTAATTCTTAAATATGCTCTTTGGCTGCCAGCACTGCCTGGCAACCATCAGTCCTTGGATGAGTAGACACCAGCGTCCATCTGCCAATCTAAGGATACGGACAAACATACTCATTATACCAAGTTAAATGGAAGAAGGATGAGATTTACCATGAGTCAGCTGCTCACAGTGACTTGTTTGTTGCATCCATTCCTATACCAAAGCAACTATGCCCAATTGCAAGCCAGCTTACTTCAAACCAACCCCAATTACCAGTCAAACTTCCACTTAGAGCAGAACAGCGTAGACAGATGAAAGTTACTGCACTTGATCCATGGTAAGTCTTTCACTCAGCATGATTTGTTCACTTCTTCAGAGTCTATGATATTTGCATGGAGTTAGCAAACTGTGGGACATGCAAAGGAACTGGGAACTCAGAACTCCACGTGCTGCATCCAAAGGTGCCATTTATCAAGGACAAAGACACAGGGACACTGTCGTCGTGACCTGTTCATAAGAATCTGAATGCAATTAAAAATATGTAGAACTATCTTGTAAAACTAACTGCCACTGTAAATATTAGACATTGATATGAATGACAGTAATCCTTTTACACGCTAGGGCAACTGAAAACCATTGTCAAAGGCTAACTTGCAAACTCGTTAATGACAGATTATTACAGTAATTAATTTTTTTATCTATAAGATTTATATGCCACCCTTCTCAAAAAGGTTCATGGCAGCTTATAATGCAGGGGTCAGCAACCCTTGGCATACGCGCCAAGCATGGCATGCAACGCCATTTTGCTCGGCACACCACCACCAGCCCAGGCTCTAAGCAGCTGCTGCCAGCCCCGCAGCCCAGGCTGCTCCCAGCAGGTGGCTGGGACGCTGCAAGCCCTGCTGCAAGGAGACGGGGCTCTGTGGGCCGGCTGCAGGCGGGAGGCTGCAAACAACTGCTCCGGGCTCTGGTATGTCGTTTTTTTTCAGCACTCTGGCCAAAAAATGTTGCCAAGCCCTGTTCTGAGAGAGAACATGACTTAGAATAAAATATTAACATGAGAACAAACTCTTTCCCACGCAAAGCAGTCAAATTTAGAAGCATGTCACCCCACCCCAACCACTCCCCTGCCTCTGACCAAGCAGTAGAGCATCCCCCCCACTCCAACCCAACCTTGCTTCCTAACTCACATTCAGTAAAAACAACAATTTCCTCTCACCCACACTGCCTGACATCTCTACCTATTCCCACTCTGTCTGCTTTTTTCCGACACTCTCTGAAGTATCTCTGGTTTTCACACTTTTTTCTGAAACACTAAAGGTCACCACCAGAAACAGGATGCCAGACTATGGTATCAGTATGGGAGTTCTCATCTTCCCTCTGTCCCTTCTGCCAGCCCTTTAAGCACGACATACCACTCCATAGTCTTCAAGTATCTTTTTTATATCTGTTGCTCTCAAAGTACCACTTTAAGCAGCAGAGACTCCTTTCTGAGAGTGGTATTCTTATCCCCAGTTTACAGAAATCAATGTACAGATGTGAAATGAGTTTCCAAAGCACCAAAAGCAATAGCAGAGCTGATGCAAAAATGAGAAATACTAACTCTTGATTAATAGCTTAAACCGCCAAACTAAACCGCCTTTGAGACAAAGCCCCCGGAAGACTGGGTTAGCATATGTGTGTGTGAAAGGACTGTATTTGCACACTGTTGGGTGGACAGGAATCAACAGTCCTCCCCATATAATGTTATTTGGGAAACAAAAGGACAGCCACAGTGATCCTCTCTCTGCATCACTGCTGGAAAACATTACAAAATGGCCTTTCAGCACGCTGCAGTGAAGCATGTACAAAAGCTGCAGTACAACCAGCCAAACCTGTAAATCTAGGTTAAATAATGAATTCCTTTGCTTTCTCAATGGCAGCTTAGAGAAGTTAAACAATAATAAATATAGAAGGGAGTAAGTTAATTTGTAACTAGAGCATTTTTATAAACAAAAAAACTTAAGGGAGACTAAAAAGATCAGGTAATAAAATAGATCTGTTGATTTGGCTCTTCCTTTCCTCCATAACCAAAGCCCAAGTATCAGTCATTGCCATATGATGGCTGTTTGGAGGCTTACATGAAAATAAATGATAGGCTGGCAACTTAATTTCCAGTGGGCAGCTGTCAAAGAAGAAACTCTCTCCTGGCATGCTCTGCAGAGAGGCCAAGTACTGAATCGGTCATGGGACTGAACTTCTCTCTCACTCCCAAAACAGATCCTTCTAGGTAAAGGGTGAGACCCAGCGTGTGCACATGGAAAGAGTAGTGTGCAAGGGAAACGTACTCTGCCACTGCTTGACCTGTCCTGTGGGTAAACAAGGACCTTTGCTCCCTAAGGCTGTCTACAGTCACCTTTCACCAGCATGAAGTTCATTAGACAATATATTAAAAATGCAAATATATCAAAACTGTGGTGGCTGCCTGCCTAAACTGGCCTGATGTTTTTTTTCCCAATCCCAGTTTTGCTACAAAGGCTTTCTTATTGATCGCTATGCAAATATTGGCTCAAATGTGGATGTCACCGAGGGCAAAAACCCAAGCAAACAGGTTGTTGGACTCTTCCCATCCTATACCTTGCAGCACCAGAAAAGCTGTTCTGCGACTGTTATTGTGACCTCAAGTTTGTGGCCCCTGTGCTTTCCTTGGCAACAACAGCAAATGGGTTTGCAATAACTGTGAATCCACTAGCTGCAAGTCGCGTATCCCTTCCCTCCGTGGGAGCCCATGGCCACCACAGAGCAGCATGATATGGGGAATCAGGGCCTGCCTACAGCTGGACACCTTCCACCATCCTATTGCTTCTGTTCATGATGTAGTTTCATAGTTGTTAGGGGCTGAAAGGGACCATACAGATCAGTGGGTCCAGCCCCCCTGCACTTGGGCAGGAAAGACTGCTGGAATCAGTGACCCCAGCAAGCTGGTGTGGCAGAGCACTGTGGGTGCCTGCCACTTTAAGAGCTGAGCCAAGCAGCCAGCAGGTGCTTAATTGCAGCGGCCATTTTAGATCCCCCGCTGCCTATATAAACAGGGCAGTTGCCTGCTGGTAGGGTAGGCAGAAACATTGTCTGGCTGTGAGACTGTACAAAATATCCTGGAGTTAAGGTCAGGAGCTGTAGGGGCTGGTTTGGAGGCTCCTGGTCTTGGCCGTGACCTAAAACTGTACTCTGCTGGGAGTGGGTGGCCTGGTGGGGCTCTCAGTGGTGCAGGAGCCCCCAGGAAATGCTAGGCCAGTTACCACCCTGGTGAAAGGCGAGTAGGGGCTCCTGCACCCCAGCCCTCACCTTTGGGTGGGCCATATAACATCAGAGCAGGGTAGGCCAGGTAAGCTTCTGGAGGCGCCTGAGCCTGCTGGGGAAGTGACCCTGCAGGGCCAGGCATGTTTCTAGCAGCACCTGAGCTGGGAATGAGGGGCTCTAATCCCTAAATGCAGGCAGGAGGTGAAAACCCAGCTAGGGTCTCACTGGTCAATGCTGGGGCCAGGACTGGAAGGGTTGAAAGGGCCAGGTGCCCACGAAAAGCAAAGAAGCTCGGGGTCCCGACTGGCCTGAGGTGGGGCCAGGGCTTACAGAAGCTGAAGGTCCCATGATTGGGGGCCACAACGAATGGGTGAAGGAGATGGTTGAGCCAGCTGCCTGAGATGTCATCTGCGAGACTGGGGCTGTGGTGCAGGGGTGGAACGGAGCTGCAGATAGCCCCCCTCAATATTGGGGTGTATAATGGGCAGCCTCCTGCCTTAGTTAACAACCTAATTAATTATAGCAAGGGGTGGCAGGTGAGACAGGTGGGTGGCATGCCCAGAGGCAGGTGAGAAATGAGCTCTGTGGCTCACCAGGGAGTCCCACTTTGCCAGACGGGTATTGAGATGCTGTCTGAAGATCGCCAGGGTGGGTGACTACCACCTCTGGGGTACAAAGCCCTTCGGAAGCCTGCAAGCCTGGCTTAGCTGATTGCAGATATTAGCAGTAGTCAGTGAGCTACCTTTTCAGCTCTGGCACCTTTCTGAAGAAGAACGGTGGCGCACCACTTATTCCGAGCTAAATGACCTGCCTTGCCCAGGAGGGTTGTTCCTTCTGTTGCTGGGAAAATGCGCTCGGTAATAAACTTATCACAGGAATGATCTAAT
>JAGPOW010001614.1:2089250-2099876 GCA_030014935.1 Caiman crocodilus
CCGTCTAATGAACTGTTTGGTGAAATGTTTAGGCAGGCAGAACTGACTCTGAACTGGTTCCTGACAGAGCAGATTTTGCACAGGTCTTAACGCTCACGCTGCTGGCCTCTGTTTGTTGTGCTAACACTTGCAAGCGAAACTGCCAGTTACAAAAGCCGATCTGTACTGTGCACTTCCTCAACCCTAATGCTGGCTGATCCAAGCACAATAGGAATTAAAGAGAACAACCCATCCCACTGAGAAACTCCCCTCCAAGGGAAAAAAAGAGGGGGGGGATTGCTCATGCCCCTCGCATTGTGCTGAGCAGCTGTGTAGAACAAAGGGGAAGCTGAGCAAAAACTAAAATGAGAAATCCAGCACACAAGGTCTAGAAAGCAGCCGAGCAAAGGGGTCGGCAGCAGCTGAAAACCTTCATGAACACACTAAAAATGCTAATTGCAAACACACAAGTAAGGGTTTGTTCAGTTGGGGCCTGTTTCGTTGAGGTGCTGTGCACCCCTTTGCCCCCCCGCAGTGAATAGGAGTTGAGTGTCGTTCCCGAGAACCCCTTGCAGGATTGTGCACTTTGCGAGAGCGTGATCTTCCTTGCATCACAGTAAATGAAAGAGGAAAACGAACCCCCAAGGAAATCGGTGCAAACGAAATCGGGCCCTGAGTGAATGAGAACGGTCTTTTAAACCTGGCAGATAACACGGTACGATAACAGGGATGTTACAATTCCTTGTGCTTTGCTGTTTGCTACGCTGAATGTGGATTCATTCGGGACCTCTGTTCATAGTGCTTGCTAGGAAAATCAATGCGAGGTTCACGTTTGTGGACCGTCTTTCTTAAAAGAGAGACTGGTAAAAGTCTGGTTCCACATCACGTACGGTCAGGCAAGCTTCAGTTACACGTGCCAGGGAGCACCGGGGGTATCTTGTGGTTCGTTACAGTTGGCTAATCCCCCACGAGGCTGACTGTATTTCCTGTACGCTATATGGAACTATTCAGGCAAGCTTCAGCTACCCCGAGTGCCAGGGAGCGCTGATGGTATCTTGCGGCTCTTTTAGGTTGGCTAATCCTCCGTGAGGCTGACTGTATTTCCTGTTCTTAGTTTCGCACCCCCACCCCCATTGATATATATTTTAATTGTTGCTTTTATCTGTAAACCAATCCTGATCTCACACCTAGTGCTTGTACCTAAAACACATGGGAGCAGAAGGCACTTGGTACTTCTTGGGGAATGCTCCGAACTTTGCATGCTTAGGCCCTTAAAATAAAGATGATCTGGAGCATCCGGTTATTGGATCTGGCTTCAAGGTGTGTCCTCAAATACTGGACAAACCAGCTTCTTGTAAGAAAGAAACCAGGGGTTAAAGCAGATGAGGTGAAGGGCTTATGTAAGTAGTTCTGGCACAACTTAAGATACCAGTGCTGATTTGAAAGATTAGAAACCATTTTCAGGTTTGATTAGCTCATGCAGCTCTTGGAAAAACAAATGCTTCTCTGCACAGGAACACAGCTAAGAATCCTAGTTTTGCTTTGCGGTAACATTTATTTTTAGCCCAGGGGACAGGAGAGAGGTTAACCTTCAAAGCGAATCATTTTCATAGGGAGAAGTTAATGCAAGTGGTTAATGCATTATGTGTCTGTGCCCAGCACAGCTCAGGATAGCTTCTAAAACTCAAACACTATTTTAAAGGGAATTTAAAATTAGTAATCAACCATAACTGTACTCTGGAAGGAAATGAATCAGAAGTTCTCAAGAAAGAGACTTGTAGGCGTAAGAGTTCTGCTTTATAAGGCCTACCACAAATAGAAACGTGCGGCACTGAACTTTTATTTGTCCAGTGTTTTGGTATCAAGCCTAACACGATCCTGTTTTGCTGCTTTTCCCACTCAAAACATAACAGACTGTGGCTGGATGGTCAAGATAATAATGGGGGGGAGGAGAGGGAAGCAAAGAAAGGTAAGCTATAGGCAAGAAAGAAATGTCTTGTGATAGGGGTTTTTTTTATTTATCTTAGGGCTTGGTTACATATATATTGAACTATTCAAATGCAAAGGCTTAAAAAATAAATCTTCCTGGAATTCAAGAGAAAAAGCAAACTGGTAACCAGAACCACTCACTTTTACAGCACAGCTGATGCAACATTTCTTAAAATGTTTTTTTCCCTGTTTTGTTACCAAGAGTGTAAAACTAGGCAAGAGTTTCACAATGTTTAAAGGCAATTAATATTTTCCTGTCTGCTGTGCTTCTCTAGCCAGCAACCTCAGAAGGTGGAACAAGTCTCATGTCACAGCTCAGCATCATGAACATCTATTTCCACATTCAGGAGAAGCCATAGCAAGCTGACGGAAAACATGAGACATTATTTTTCCCATCTGTGCCAAAACATCATCAATTTTCCCTGCTTATCTCATTACGCTATTGTTGCTTCTCTCGAACTTGGGGACAGGAACCACTTACAATATTTGCAGCAGCCTGCAACTCGGACAGGCTCCTTCGCTGGAAACGGTGACCAAAGCAGAGGCACGGATATTAACTTGTCCTTGCATTTTAATTAGTCGACAAGCATCACAACACTGTTTTCCAGTCGACTAAAAGACAGCCATGACATCAGGTGAAGTATTTCACAAGCTGTCGAGGCTAACCATGTTTTGGAAGGCCAACAAAGATTTTCAGAGCTCGCGAATATTGCGAACCCTGCCCGTGTGCTTCGTTCTCAAAAACGCTTTCCAGTAGAAACATCCGGTACAAACCTAGACACTGTGGGAAAGAGATGAAAAAAGGACTTACCTTGCCCATCGCCCACCTTCTAACACATCCTTCTCAGACTCAATGAATGTTTCTCTTCATATATCTATCAGCTTTCATCTTAGATCTATTTATCCCCTCTGCTGTCAAAACCAACTGCCTTCTGGAAGAACTTCCCAATAAAGAGTCAAAATTACCTTTCTTGTTTGGAGGGAAAAAATATTTCTTAGGGCCTGATGTTTCGTTTTTAGATGCTTGAAAACCAGACTGAAGCCATTTCAGTCCCTTTTGCTTCCTTCAGAGTAAATATGCTTTAACTCTTTGAGCCTGTCCTTACAAAAGAGTTTTCACACAATGAATCAACCCTGCCTCTTCTTCTGTGCTTTCCTCAGTATTAGGTCTAGCTCTTCGGTGACCCAGATGGTACAAGATTTTCCAAGATATTTTTATACAGCCTAATTACTAATTACAGCCTGAGCAACAGCTCAGAGCTTTTGGGATTCTTTGGTCCTGGCCAGCGTCTCTGTGACCCAATTTACTTTATACTGACACTTAAATTCATACATGAATAGGGGGAAAAACCTTTTTACATTATTTTCCCAGCTGGTGCATTAATGTAACAAGGTGCTGCCACTTTTCAGTTATCCGCAGCAGGATTGCTGCAGTCGGATAGGACTGTACATGGTCTGCAGATATCCCTTTTTTTTACGGGGCCGCCTCAACTCTCAGAATGCCAGCTACCTGATCCCACTAAGATGTAACTAAAGAAGATCCCAAATAATATGTTTATCTCTTTAATCTGGTCCCATCTTTCATTTTGACTGCATGCCTAGAGGTCCTCTAATGGGCACCTACAGAACGGGGCGGGGGGTAAACTTTGGCATCCTAAGCTTCACCCAAGGGTCCTCACTAGCTATCTCAACCCTGACAGGGAGGGACAGCCCATCAGAGATTTACCATCCATATTCAATCCTTGGCACTGATGCCATAAAGGGGAGATAAGACCAGCTAGCAGGGACTAAACGGAGACAAGCAATTCATTTCACAAAAGCTTCTGAACAGCCAACAGACGCGCTGTCAATCTGGGCTGTACCTCAAGATAGTGACTCGAAGGTGAAAGGCTCCACAATCTAGTATCAATTCTGAGCTAACCATCTGCCTCATTATCCCAACAGCAATGAGGAAATTTGATCAGGACACAGAACTGAAACGCCTTTAAGGGCGCTGATGGGTAATCTCCTCCTGATGGGCAGAGGGCAGACATCCATCCGTTCACATCCTCCTGCAGCATTGGACGCTGTTGATCAGGAGCAGTTGTTGCCTTGAATGAAAGAAGTGGCAAGTAGGGCTGTGTGAAGCTTTGGGTGCTGATTTGATTTGGAGGAGATTCGGCCCGACTCAGTGGCCGAATCTCCAAATCTAAATCGAATCAGGGGACCAGTAAAAAGGTCCGAATCGATTTGAAGCTCTCCGAATCGATGTGGAAAAGATTCGGGGAGCTTTGTCCTTAAAAAGCCAGAGCTGGGGCAGGCGGGGCAGCCATGGAGGGGCCTGGTGGAGTGGGTGGAGGTCGGGGGGGCTTGTACAGAGCCCCCCACGCAGCATGGGGCAATGGGGGGCAGTGGAGATCACCCCCCCCGCTGGGCAGCAGCCACTGAGTTGGGGCTTTTTTTTCTGAAGTGCTAGGAGCTGGGGCAGGCAGGACAGCCATTGCCAGGCTGGGAAAGTGGGCACTGGAACCACTGTCCCCCAAATTGGCCGAATTCAAATCCGAAGCAAATACTAGCTGATTTGCACACGCCTGGTGGCAAGGGCCCAGGAGAGTGTGTTAAAACCATTTGAGAATCCCTCTTGGAGGGACAGTGATGGGAAACTGCAGCTCCATTGCTACTCCCCTGACCTGCGGACTCTGACAGAGAGCAATTCTCTGGTCCTTTTCTACATCTGCCTGCAGCCGTCAGATGTACTGCTCTGATAACACAGAGACATGCTTGCAGAGCTGCAAACACAGGGCTCTGCCTCTCCCCTTCACCACGTGTGATTTTTAATAATTTATATGACAGCCTCGTCACTGAGATGATTCAGTGCTTGCACGTGTTTAGCTTCTGGATGAACCGTGCCCAAAGCTGAATCAAAAAAGCAAAATAAAGTATTTTGAAGAGTGTGGTCACCATGCAGTTTCCCCTCGTTTAAGGCATGTGCTTACCTCCAGTCAGCTTAGTCCATCTTTTAGCACAGGGTTCTCAACAGTTTTGGACTCAAGGAACCCCAGGTTGGACTTGAGGCACCCCTCTCTAACTTTTGTGAACTGAATGGTACCCAGTTTAAAAAAACTAATTTATATATTACTTACCTCCTCCCAGAGGGGCCAAGTAGCGGGAGCAGAGCATTGCCTAGACAAGGACAAGCCTAAGCCTGCACTTATATCCCTAGTTCATCTGTTTATCCCCCCACACCTCAGGACATCCTTCAAAGTATCTGGCAGCACCCCAGGGTGCCCTGGCATCCTGGCTAAGACTCCCTGCTTTAGGCGTTCTTCGACAACATAGCAGCATCTGTGAGCAATGCTTCTATCATCACCAATTGGCTAAGAGACATAACCCCACCCTGGGAGAGTGTGATATGACCTCAGCTATTCGTGCCTTCCTTGCCTCTTGCTTGAAATACAGCAATACAAGACACGCGGGCAGAAAACGTTCAGCACTTAGGAGCCCTGAACCAGTACAGGCTTGTCCAACACGTGGCCTGCGGGCCACCAAGCCATTTTTTGAGGCCCGAGGTCCCTTGCTCAGGACAGGCGGGTAGAGGAGGGGAGCTGCTCACCCCCACAGGGCCGGGCTCGTGTGACCAGTGGCCACCTTGCTCCGGCCCCACTTGGGCAGTGCCTGCTCGGGGGCAGCCTGGGCGGAGAGCAGGGACTGTTGCTCCCTGTGGCTGGGCCGGGCGCCGCTCTCCTGCCACAGCAGCTGCTTGCGCCCTCCCGGGGGCTGTTTGCCTTCGCCGTAGAGGAGCAGAGCGACCCGTGTTCCCCCGAGGCCTTCCCCCGCCAGGAGCCGCTTTGGGCAGGCCACACCTGAGACCCTGCCAGGCTGGGAACTGTCTTGGCTCTGGCAGTTCTGCCATCTCACGCGTTGGCTGGGCCTCAGCCGTGTCTGCCCGAGCACTGCCAAGACTTTGGGCAGCGGTGTTGCTGGTGTGGGCAAGGCCTGGGGAAGCAGTGGCATAGGCAGCCCTTGGCCTGCGTGAGAGCACCAGCTACATCGGTTCGGTCACATATTTTAACACGGCTGTCAAATATCTCCCGGGGCTGCCTTCAAATGGTGGTCGTAGTAGGCAGAAGGGGGGCCCAGCTGTTGGGATGGCTGGTCCAGGATATGGAGCACAGGTGGGGGTTTATGCCAGCTTTGCCTTATTTCAGGCTTGTCCAACATACATCCCGCGGGGTGATAAAATATGAATATGGCTTGCCAGCCCACTGGGTGATAAAAAGTTCAAGATCTGGCCCCACATTCAAAAAGGTTGGATACCCCTGAACTAGTACATAATGCTGCACTATGCCTTCTCTGCAACACAGGCTAAGCACACACCACGCTACCTTCTGCTTTGTACACTGGCCTTCCATAATAGATTTTCTAATCTAGTTAAAAGTCTGGGAACCAAATTGAGGCCCAGAATACCTAAACAAATACCTAAAGCTCTATAATGAAAACCATGATCAGCAACTTGCTCTGCTCTCACAGTGGAGCTCTCAATAACTAGGACAACACTTATCTGTGCAAGACACAACTTTCTGGATGTCTGATCTGGTGTTTTGCCAGGAAACACCATCTCACTGCTCCAAAGTGTTACTCGTGTTTCTTTGATCTTGACTTCTCTACAGAAAAATAAAGTGACGTGTACGTAAAAATAAGCCCTGTCCCAAAGCAACAAAACAAACACCAGAAACCTGCTTTTTACCCCCACAAATAGAAAACAAAATAATTCACTGTACATACTCCTCTCCCCCAGAAGAGGATGGAGACAGATGTAGTGCCAGTGCACTACTGAAGGTGCTCAGATGCAACATGCATGGTGGAAGAGCATGTAGTGAACAGAGGGAAAGCTCTTTCTTGGGAACAAATCAAAGGTTAGCTCTAAGGCTCCCAAAACAGGGAGCCAGACAGGGACAGCTGCTTGTACAGTGCTCCATCCTAGGAGCACAAGGTGTCACCTCTGAGATGTTCCCAGCACCCACTAGCTTTGCAAGCCAGGAGCATGCAAATACTTAGATCACATCTGTAGTTTAATTACTGGAAACTAACATAATTGTGCCAAAGTTATATTCTTTTGGAGGTGCACAATGGTGGCTACTACCTCAGCTTTTTAAAGAGGGGGAAAGCCATTTAACAGTTAATGACAAACAGCTGTTGCTCTCTGCCATTACAATTAAAATGAAAACCTTGGAAGACTTAGTCAAAGGCTTGATTGTGTATGGAGCAGTAGAGACAAAAGGACTGAATACTTATTGAAGATGAGCAGAATCTTTGTCTCAGGGCACTAAGGTGCCCGCTTGTTTAAGGGCAGAAACTGCCTAGAGAGAGATCCCTAGTAGCCAGGTAGAAACCCACAGGTGCAGGTTACCCTGGCAGCAGGCTAATGAGGGAATTAGCTTGCACCTGCACCCAGTCAGTTGACCAGAAGAAGGCAGGGCCCTGGGCATATAAAGCCCAGGGCTGGGCCTAGAGGGTTAGTTCTCTGGTAGCAGTTTTCATAGAGGAAGTTACTTGGAGATGCTTAACTGCCTGTTCTGCTTCTGGTAGGATTAAGAGGTGGTAGGATCTCATAGTGCTTGTGGGGAGGAGGACCATTACATTGAGAGAGATGCTTGCCTTCTTAAAAGGGATAGAGTGTGGGCCCCATGTTAGTGTTGTGTTGTAGCCTAGGGGCTTGTGCTTTCTGTTGTTATTCAAACCGGTGGACTGGATTGAGGCTGTTGGAGAAGAGGTCTCACTGGGGCACACTGCTGTATGGCAACCCTAGTGCCAGAGGGGTTGTGGTGACAGGCTCTGTAGCAAGCCAGAGGCCAAACTAAACTGAGACTCCAATGCGAGAAAATATACTGTATGCCTTGCAAAAGCTAATAAAGGAGTGGTTTTGGGGGTTATGCATCTAGCCCATAAAGCACCTCCTGAGTGTGGGACCCAGTAAGGGGTCCCTCCTCCCACAGGGTTTAGAGGATTGCTGTCAGGACTGCCTGAGCAACAACTCCAGGGGAGCCTCCCAATTCATTGCTTATACTAGCAAACTAGTAGGTGCCCATAGGGCAGAACTGGCGTGGTCACAGTGCTCTAGGGATATCATGGCCATCCCTGGGAGGCAGTATTGTGACACTTTGTGTTAACTTCAGTGGACTTTGAAACAGATACAGGAAAAGACTCCAACATTTGGAAAACAACATTAACAAATATCTCTTGTACCCACATTCCCAAACCCCTAACCCTGGAGGCCCCTCATGGCATACACTGAATCATCTCTCTGCCCCACATCATGGCTGGTATCTTCTCTTTTGGGGATTCTGGGGGGGCTTCTTGTTGGCAGGGAGGCTGTGGTGGTAGGGAATGGATAATTAGTTGATGGGAGTTTAACATCCGAAAAACCAGCACAAACCCTCAGACTGAACCTGACCCCTGCCTTAGCCAGATGGCCAGCGCCAGTGGTTCCTATCTCATCCCAAGTGCAACTGTAACTAATCCCACCTAGTATTTTAAGTGGAAACAAGTAAAACATGGCAAGGACTCCCACAGAACTGCAATAGGGTCTCCAATCTCTTTCATCTTTAATATAGAGGGGCAGTTGGCAGAGATGACACACTTCTAAAAAGCAATGTTCTGCCTTATTTGCTATAGTAAAGATGAAGGCAGCTACAGTACGTCCATTTCCAGATGCAGCGTATAAATACAATTATAAAAAGCTTTATCACATCACAGAAAAATAATACCGGCAATTAATGAACCCCATAAAAATGCCAACACTATTCTGGAGTCAGTCCCACCCATGGAAAACTTCTCAAGTAAAACACAAAACCAGATTTCGCAATTCTTATCTAGGGTTTCTTTTGGCTTCTGATTGCTGCCACTGACCTATTGTTTCAGGTTAGCTTTTGGATGACACGCTAATCTTCAGCTATATTAATCAGTGTCCAAATCTAGGGCAAGGGAGAAGATTAAGTGCTAGCGTTTCATTTGTTTTGCGCTCTAGAAATTATGAGTGGATACCTACAGCAGTGTCCTTTTTCACATTTTTATTATTATTTTTTTTTACCCATGATGCCTTCAAGTCAAGGAATTGGCTAGCCTGGGTAAATGTCGTCTGAGCTGCAGTACAATGAGCGCCGTTCTCTTTCATCAACAGACTTGTTACGCCACTGTCAATCAGGGTGGGTTCAGGACACAGAAGATCAGTGGGGATTAGGATGTTAATGAAAAAAAATACAAAGTAGAACCAGTCTTGCATATGTGCTCAGAGTTCCTGGCTGGGCACGCTTTAAAATAAATCAAAGTAAATGCAATATAAATAAAAGATGTGCCAAACACAGCTGTAGAGCACAAAGCTAATAAAATACTCCCTCCCTAGCCAGAGCTAGCTTAAGAAAAAACAAAACAAACACCAACCATCTACATATATTAGAAAACTGTGACCCTGAAAGATTATATTGTAGTAATAGAACGTCTTTGCCAATTCAGTTCTTTTTCCACATATACCTTTCTCCATTGGCTTAACAAAGCACACCTAACCTGTTTTCAGGCGCAGTGGTATGTGACATCCTTAAGCTCTTTCTTTGGACGTAGGAAAATAGCAGTTGGAGTTTTAGTTCGCATCTACACAAGATGCTAACCGTGCAGTAGCTGAATAATACTGTGCAGTAGCATGTCACAACACCAACTGTGCTAATATGCTACTGTGCAGTAGCGTCGTTAAAAAGGCATTCGCCGATGCTAGTGCACAGTAAGTCTGGTTACTGTGCGTTTATTTAGTACTTGTGTAATCAAATGCTCAGTAACCACTGTGCAGTAGCATCTCATGTAGATGCACCCACTAAATTTTGGCTCTCAGGTGGCTTTGAAAGGTGACCCAAAATGTTGTGTATCAAAACATATGGAAGCGGCTTAATCAGAGAGAATATAACAGACTTCACTAGAACAGCCCATATCTGCGTATGTGCCGAAGTCTTTTTTACCTTTTCATTTTTAAGGTCTCCAGTACAGACTGTTTTGTCACTTCCCCCCAAGTGATTGTCCATGGTCACATAAGCAAGTCCAGAGCAGAAACAGTAAAACAGACTCTAGGTCTCCTGACTACCAGGGCTCATCCTCCCTCCTGGACCACATACTAATCATGATCATGAAGTGAGATCAAAGCACGCAAAACCCTACACAGATGTATGGTAGTTGCGGGATCAAGGCCTCAGGTGTCCAAGATTCTTTTAATAGCTTAACATATTTCTTTAATGATGTAATGTGTTTGTTTATTTGCTTTAGGATTGGGGTGGGGAAATGTATTTCTGCCATGAAAGTGGCTAGCCTTTATTTTACTGCTGTATTTGAATCCAACACCGATGTGAGTTTTTCCATTTGAAAATAACAACAAACATGTTCCTCCCGTGTGGACAATCAGAAATGCCTTACCTAGGATTTATTGTGAACAGATAGCTCGCAGGCAGGATTGCAGTTACGGTCATGCCTAAAGCAAACAGGCAGAAATAACGTTTTAAACCTGTGTCGCACGCACGCGTCTCAAAGCCTGTCCCGGTGAGAGTTTGCTCTTTTAGGAAGATGCATTGGGATTTTGGGGTGTCTTTTTTGCATTATATTTTTTAAACATCCCTCTCCTTCCTCCCCCCCCAAATACGT
>JAGPOW010001614.1:2106423-2139583 GCA_030014935.1 Caiman crocodilus
TTTTTTCAAGCAACACATGAAACTTAATGTTTTTCTACTTTTACAGCTGCATTACTCCGAACTTTCAGCTTTTTGGGCTTTGAGATTGTGAGACCAGGGCATCCCCTTGTCCCCAAGAGACCAGATGCTTGCTTCATGGCCTACACGTTTGAGAGAGACTCTTCCGAAGAAGAATAGATTGCAATGTTTGCCTCTTTAGAGCTTTCCTGTTGTTTATGAAGATGAATATGTAGAAATTTTGTCAACATCTTTTACAATGCATAGAATTGTTTGTACAAAACGTTGTGACCAACTGCTTGGGTGGGGAGATGTTGAAAATTTCAGACTTCGTCATCTTTTCTGGATTTGTGCGCATGTTGTGATTGTGCAAATAAATGCTCACTCCAAATTAGCAGTATATTTCTTGAGGTTTAATATTGTGTTTGTGATACTGAAGTATTTGCTTTTAATTCTAAATAAAAATTTATATTTTACTTTTTATTGCTGGTTTAAGATGTTTAAGATCTTCTGTTCTGAGGAGGTCCCCCTTAAGTAGGAAGCTGTGTTTTTTGGAAGGCAGACTACTGGTAGGTGTATGTTGAAAGAGCAACTCTATCCACCCTCACTGCTGACAGTTAATAACCAATAATGTCTTGTCTGGATTGGGTGAATCCCCTGACACTGCATGACACGCACTCTGTTAGTGAGATGTGACTTTGCCGTGGTGTTGAAAAGCCTGCTCCTACCAATCGGTTGATTTGTTTTTCACCTTTTTTTTTTTTTTTTATAGGCAGTCAGTCATGAGGAAGAATATTGGAACTGGCTGCAATGCCTCAGACTTGTCTGAACAAGTGTAAAGCCAGCTGGATCCAGCCTGCAGATAGCTGCTGTCTGGGCCCCTTGAAGTTTGGGGGTTTGGCTGGGGCAGGGGTGGAGGAAATAGCCTGCCACAGAATCTGGGGTCCTTGAGCCCTGATGGGCTGAGATGCCCTCCACTTTACCCATTGCCACTGCCACAGCTGGTCCTTCCTGGCTGCTGGCTTTTACTGCTGCCCCATGCTGGAGTGGCAGCAGCCACAACATGGGACACTTGAGAGCCAAAGCTGCTGCCTCTGCTGCTGCCACCACCACCCCCTGGGTTGCATCTGGCCTGCAAAGAACTGTACTGGCTGGATCTGACCTGGGGCACAAGGTGCATTGATGCCTGTGACCTAAGGGAAACTATGTGGATAGAGAGTGGCCTTTCACAAAGACTTATACAAATAATTTGGTGCTTACTGCACAATGTAGATGTTGCAGACAAATGTCACCATTTGTGGTGTTTGTTGTTACTAACCTAGATAACCGTAGGTATGATTTTAGTGTTTGAAGTATCTTTAGCATAGCTAGGAAAGATTGACGCCAGGCCAGGCTGCAGAGGACAGGAGCCCCATCATCTCTGTTCTGACACTCCCATCCCACCCTCTGAACTAGTGTTAGCTCACAGACTTGTGTAGAAATGGTAAGTAAGCAGCGACTTGCCCTTGTCACTGATCTGGTGACGAGGGGGAGGAGAAGGCTGACTTGAATGCTCTCCTTATTCTGTCTACTCAGATACCTTTTCCTCCTGCTAGTCCCATTCTACTGGAGTGGGGGCGGTGTCTGTATAATTCTGATGACTTTGCCACTCCTTTGCTTTCCCTGCTAGGCAGCGCCCATTTAAATACTGCCTGCTGGTGACACTTAATGATATGCATCGCTGGTGAGCAGGAGTAATGGGGAAACATTCTAGTGAAACCATGAGAGGGAGTGAGGAGGATGGATAGATTCAGCAGAGGCAAAACTGCCTCTCCTTATCTCTAGGTGGGCTATTGGTCACCTGCCTGTGAATTGGGGCCATGCTGCTGCGCTACTGTTGTCTGGCACTGAAAAAGCTGCAAGTGGGTAAAGTGACAGGAAAAAACATTGCTAATTTCACCAAAGCAACAATTATGTTGACACTAAATAAGACCATCTATTCCAGACGTCGTCGTACACTCTCTCTTCCAGAGGTAAGGGCCCTGCGTTCCAGTGAGAGGTTCCTTCAGGCTTGGTCAGCTTATCCTAAAAATTTAAGGCTTGTATTTTGTTTATAGATAACAGATTTTGCCCCCCCCTCCCCCCCCACACACACACCCCATTTTATTTACTCTCTTGGTTCTGCATATTTTCACTTGCAGTCATTTCATTTAATGTTGCCAAGCTCTTGACTTTTATAATAAGAGCTTCTGGCAATGGATTGTATACCAGAAGAAAAAGTACTTTATCAGGTTGGAATGCACCTTTTGTTCTTGTATTGCCAACAAGAGTAAATATGAGCACTACGTGTATTTTTATCATTGACAATGACTTAACATCTGCTTTAAGTCTTGGCTTTGAGAACTGGTGTGAAGCTTGATTTGTGGGTCTGCTTTGGCTGGTTTCCAGCCTCATCTTTAGGTAATGTTCTCTGGGTTAAACGAGGTTGGAATATTGTCTATGGCATTTAAAATGATCCTTCTGGATTTTGATCTCTTAAAGGAAGCATTGAGCCTGAAGTAAACTGTTTAACTTAACTGGTGTGGTAATGAAAAGGAAATGGGTCAGTACTGAAAGACCAATTACACCTCTAGCAGGCTTGAAGGAGGAAGCGCCACTATATTGAAATCTTGTATAGCTTTGTGATGGGATGAATTCAGAGTTGCATTTTGGGAGACGGGGGGGCTCTTGTGCAAGGTGCTGTACAAGCAGGTGGTAATCAGATTCTAGTCTGACCGGTTCCTAGGTGCTACTCTGATCTTAATCCCTGCGACAGTTCCTGCCCTCACCCTTCTGCCAAGTGTTTGTGGTTTTACAGCAGCATGTTCCTGTTCTCCGTGTTTCTCTCCCATGTTGACAGATGGGAGCTGGTGCTGTGGGGGCAAAGTGAGAAAGTGGCTTTACAAAATGGGGCATATGATTTGTAAACTGATCTTCCACACCAATGTGTGTTTTGTTTTTTGTTTTTACCCTGTGATCTTCTAAGCTGCAGGTAGTACAGACACCTTGCAGATGGACATGTTCATGAACTGCCTTCGTTTTGACCTAAAAAGACAAGCTGAGCAACTGTGCATGCTTAGGAGTGATTTAGACTGGCTGAGCGAGGCACCTTACTGCTGGGAGGCAAGGTCAGAGCTTGTCTCTTGACTGACGTTGAGCGCACGGCTGCTGCTTACTGTGAAACACAGCGGTGCAGGATCCTACCTTTTGCTGCAGCAGCCTCATCGTGGGAGACTTAGCAGGGTGTGAGACCTATACGTTTTACTTTAGAGACTTGGTTAAAAACCAGAAATAATCCTAATGGCAGTGACTGAGTCCCAGGCCTCTCCTCCCTTCAACCCAGGGGTGGGCAAAATGGTGGATCTGGCTGCTGGCTGGACTCTGTTTCCCAGCAGCCTCTGCCTGCATCACTATAGGTGGTTTCCATAGAAACCGCAGCAGCAGAGGTGCGGTGATGGCTGGGATCTTGTGGGCAACAGATCGCAGCTCTGACCTGGCTCCGGACCACATTGCCGCTGCTGCAAGATCCCAGCCCTGGAGCAATTCCCCTCCTACCTGCACGCCCTGCCAGAGCTGCTGGGGCAGGTCTCCACGGAAACCCTGGCCCCCAGCTGTCAGGGTACCCCTGCTCCTAGGGTCTCCATGGAAACTGGTACAGCAACACAGGCAGGGGCTGCTGGGAAATGGAGTCGGCTGTGGGTCTGATCTGACCTGCCGGCTGCATTTTGCCCAGTCCGGACTTAAACTCCTTCCTAGTCCCTACCCTGCTTTCTTAGCTGTGTTTCCTATTGCACCAGCCACCCTACGTATTCCTTCGGAGTCTTTTCCGCGTTGCACCCTGTGGTTTACCTTTCTCAGACACCGGCCCCTACCCTGATGCAGCCTTTGGGGGCACAGGTCTAGACAGTGACTGGCCCAGCAGCATTGTCAAGGGATAGTTTGTGGAGCTGGAGCCTTGGGAGGCCAAGGTAAAGCACATGAGTAAGCAAGACCTTCTCCTTTGGCTTCTGCACTACAGGTGGGATCTGCATGGCCAGCCTGGGTGGTTGGAAGAGCAGAGCTGGGGGCATCAGGGACTTGGCTGCAACCTCCCAGTGCAGATTGCTCAGGGTGCCAGAGATAAGTGGCACCTGCATCCTGGGAAAGTGCTTGGGGGAGGCACAAGCATACAGTACCCATCCAGCTTAACATGAATGCTAGTCTTTGTGCTGGGGAGGGGCAAAAGTGAACTATACCGATCAGCTGTAGTCCTATTCTAAAACCAGTCCATTTGTTGATTCAAGGTGGGAATCGGATCACAGCTGTGACACGCTGAAAAAGTCCCTGGAGTTTCACTAATTTTTCTGCTTGGCCACTGGGGACAGCACGTCCTAATTCAAAGCAGGAAGCAAGTTCACCAAAGCATATGGTTTTTGGAGGCAATGGCCTACCTGTCAGCAGCTGTGAGATACTGTGTCGTAGCATCTGATAAGGTAGGCTGTTGGCTTATGTCTTTAAGATGCCATCCTGCCCTGCTTTCTGCCTGACTTCAGCCTAACACAGCACGTGCTCTCTCTCTGGTTCAAAGCACTCTGGGAAAAGGCCTTTTCACAGATCACCAGCTGGGCCAAGCTGGTGATCTGTGAATTGGGCTGCAGGGGTCACTTTCCATCAAGAGATCACAGCTGTCAAGAGATGAAATGAAATGAGGTTTCCTTGGGAATAGCTTTGATTGGCCTAGGCACCCAGGTGCCACAAGCTTTTAGGCACAAACTGTTCTTCTACAGGTCTGGGAAAAAAAGCAGAGCCTGAGCTAACTATCAAGTGGAAAAATGACCTTTGCTTAACCCTTAAATAGTCATTTCAAAAAAAGGAAGGAGGGGGTAGCAAATCTGTGGAGTCAAGAGAAGGTATCAAGAATAGCTACAGACCAAGGAAAGGGCAGTTGAAGGAGAGCAACCTAGTTAGATAAAAGACCAAGAGCACTGAAAAAGCAAAAGGGTCATTATTACCTGTGGCTGGCTCACTGCCACTATCAGACAGCTCTTGTTCTTCTGTTCCCTCCGTCCTCCTAGTTACAACAATGAAACTGTGATGTTTGAAACCATCCCAGAGATGATTCTCAAGGTAAGACTATGCTGTCCAAAAAAAGGGTGTTCTTATCTTGAGCTGGTTTGGGTTGAGGGAGCAATGAGGACACACCTGCTTGAGTTAGCAGCTTGAATTCAAGTTGTAATGGAGCCTGCTTTACACCAAATCAAGCCTGTTTTACACCCTCCTGGGCAGGCATGCATGCGTGTGTAGCCAGCTTTTATTTGATAGGTTTTCACGCTGGTTCTGTAACACTGCAGTTTTCCTTAAGCAGAGTGAAGTGCAGAATTGCCAACTCATGATTTTTGACATTGTTCTTAAAGATTGCGCTTTGAGAATAGATAAAAGACAGAGCTACATTTTTCACATCTATCCATGAATATATAGTCCAGAACAGCTGCAAGAACAGGACATGCAGAGATGACATCTTTCTTTTATCTGTATAGATATAGATGGATAAAAGAGAGAGCTATATTTTTCACATTCCCAAAGTGTAGACTTCAAGAACACCAAAAATCATGAGAGTTAGCAACACTGGAAGAGGGCAATTCATTGAGAGCAGTTACTGGAGGAGCAGGGGGTGGATATGCAAGAAACCAGGTCTCCTGAGTGGTAACTTTACTGGCAGGACTAGCAAGTGGCTGGGGATCCACCAAGGAGCTGGGAGATTTGATCCAGCTCTGCCACTGTCTTGTGTGACCTCAGGCAAGTCCTTTATGCCTTGCCTGTAGCTTGATGGTCTTTGGTGTTTTAGGTCAGGGCTTGGCAGCCTATGACCTGGGAACAATTTTATTTGGCCCATGCACTGTGGAAATTGGTGGTGGTGGGGCTTCTGCAGCATTTTGGCAGTGGGGAACTGAGTGGCGGTAGCCCCTTTCCTTCCCACCCCAGATTCAGCTGCATTATTTTGGCCTGTGCTCCTCAACGGTCCCTGCTATAGACTAAACTGTTCCAGGCAGGGACAGTCCATCACTGTGCACCCACAGTGCTGGGATAAAGAAGCTGTACTCACAACTGGACCGCTATGCACTCCTGGAATATGAGTGATAAGGAGGCTGCCTGCCCTTGCCTGTAGCACGAAGAGCCCTCCCCGGGGTGCCTGCACAGGAGAGAGCAGCTGTGGGGAGCATCCCCAGCTGACAGCCAAATCTCTTGCTCTGAACAAGTAATAGCCTCAAGCAGATGAACAAGCACTCCTTGTAAAGGGACAAGGTACAGTCTTCTGCAGACCTTGGAAAGGGCCAGGATGGCTACTGTGAAATCAGTGGGTGTCCAGACAGAAAAAGGGGTGCAAGGAGCTGCTGTCGGGTATCCAATCCCCTTGGTTTCCTGGGAGCTGCGTGCCCAGGCCCTGACATGGTATTAGAGCAGATATGTAGCTCTGGGCCCAGTCTGCAACAAAGTCATTTTACAGGACTTTACTGGGCTGAGTCAGTCAGTATTTGCATATTTGACTGGGTAATAAATCTTCCCTGTATTGTGAAAATTGATCATAGGAGCCTAAATGGAGTGTATCAATACACTGCAGAGGACTGAGCTGTGGGGAGTAACCCACATGTTATTTGAGGGGTTCACCAACGACACTGGGTGGTATGGAGAAGGGAAAGAAAACTCCCTGAGTATGATAAACCCATGGTCATCTCAGATCACAGCACCCCTTCCTGACTGCCCGGGAATAAACAGGCTGCTGAGGCTGTTGGCTCAGCCCTTTTCACCACCTCTGAATTAATCTAAAAATGGAGAATGAATATTGAGCTTTCAGGCTGGCATTGTGCGTGATCCCAGGGATCTGGCCACTCCTGACTGTAGCAGCTGCTTGGGAACCTGAGCTCTGCTTAATGTCTTACAAAGTTCAGCACCATAGAGGACAACACCTAGATCACCCTGCAGACAACAGAGCCCAGGGAGTCCAAATACAGGTCTCTGGGGTCCTGGTTCAGTGTAGGATAGACCCCAGGTTGGGATGCAAATGCTGTTGCTTTTTCAGCCCCGTGGTACTTACTGAACACCCAGAGACCTGATTGCAGTGGTGAGCTCCATGTACAGCAGCCATAAACTGACTCGTGCTATTTATTGCACTCTCTTATCCATTATGACTAATCACTACAGAGCAGTGAAGCTTAGCTCTTTATTTCCCCCTGAACATATCTTCTGGCTTCATAATGCTGTAAAAAGAAAGATCATAAATGGGCAGTACTTAAGATTCAGCAGGATTCTGGGTTTATTGAAGCTGCTCAGCTACGTGACTACTGGTGCACTATTATTTATGCTAATGACTATGCAACACATTGTTTTCAACAAGAATGGGTCTATCGGACGAATCATATTTCTCCTTAATCATATAACCTGTCAGACACACGAATCTCTCTCTTTAGAACAGAATTAAAAAACCAGTATGCGAGGGAATATTTTTTTCAAGGAAGTTTTTGTGTCTAAATGCAAAAAAGAAACCTTAGTTTGAGTTAGTGAGTAAGCCCTTGAACACTTGGCTCAGGGGCAAAATATCTTCTCTAACTACAGTGAGGTGGGTTCAGGCTCCTTTGTCCCAGACTGAAAATTGGCTGAAGGAGCTTACAGCAAGGGTAAAACTACAGTCAAGAGTCCTGAGCTGTGGGCAGCGGTTCACGAGAGAGCCACAGGAATGGGACCCGGAGTTGTAAACAACAGGGAGAAGAAATACAGGCTGAAGATCCCAGTGCAGGTAGTAAAGATCTGGGCGTTCTGCGTCACAAGTCAACAGGGGTAGGACGGGACTCCTTAGGGAAGGGAGGCTGCGGGTGAATTACCCAGGCAGCGCCTTATGTCTGCGGGCTAGGAACAGGCAGGCCAGGTGCTTCCCGGAGGGATGATACAGAGCGGCAGCCTGACCCAAGGTACCTCTAGTCTTAGTGAAGGCATCATAGAAACTTCGCGGTAGGCAGCACTGCAGTCCCGTATGTCTAACAACCCCTTCTCCTCCCACCAGCTAATTGCTGCTCGGTGTATCTTTAGAAGAATTGGAGGCCTGCAATATGCCTTTGAGCTGAGTAAATCCACGTATTTCATAACTGAGACGTAAGGTGTTAACTCTTTCCGTTGGTCTTGAGGGGTCTTTAAGTGCTACCTGGCTTTATAATGCATACAGGATCCTGACCACTGGGAGTAGGGTATACGTGGTGATCTCTTTCAAGTAGTGACAGCACAGCCACTCCTCCAGATTCAGCGTCACCTCTGCCTCTGTCAACTTTTCTGCAAACTTCAGCAGCAGCAGTGTCCTCTTAATGTCGATCCAGTTCTGGAGCAAGACGTCCGTCATTGCGTTCCTGGCAAAGAGCTCCTGGCGTGGCCCCCACAGCAAGATCTGCAGAATGCTCTTCGCTTGCTGGAGAGACGCTCTCCTGTGGCGGTCTGGATGGAGAAGCAGGGTGGCCAGCTGCTGGAGCCCTTGCGAATAGATGGACAGGGCTGGGATGGCGGGCAGGTCATCCCACCGGAGCCCTGAAGCCTTCTCCAAGGAGTCGGCTGCATGCAAGATCTCATAGATCAAGAGGACTACTTGGAGCTCATCTGTATTTTGGACCCGATCTGATTCTTGGGTCTGAAGTGTGGGTCTTGTTTTTCGTACAGTTTTGGAGAAACTGCTGATGAGTAACCTTGGAAGTAGCAGCTCCGGGGTCAGATCTCTGCCCTGCTGGACCTGGGGAGGAGATGGACAGTGCACCAAGAGCAGGTTCTCTGGGCAGATGTTGTATTGAAGAACTTCTTGCTTCTTGAGATACTCAAGCCCAGCGCACAACTGCAGGAGGAGGAGGCAAGCCAGGCGTTCATAGTGACCAGGGCTAGAGCTGTGCAGATGTTGAGATTTCTTCACAAAATCAGCCAGCGTTTGGTAAGGAATCTCAGGAGAGATGATCACCTGGGCAAGATGAGGTGAGACACTGGGGGAACTACTGGCAAATACATCTTCCTCCTGTTCGTTAGAACAGAAGTGGCTCAGCTTCTGAGGGCTGTTTGGAGGTATGACATCCTTAGGGAGAGAATCAATGAAGTGGCCAAACACCTGCTGAATATTGAAGTGCGCTTCAAGGGAGGTCTGTACGGAGAGACTGCAGGGGTAGCATTTATGGACCTGTCGGGGAAGAAACATCAACATGCCATCAGTAGAGCAAGGTGAAGAAAGCAAAAGGCAGAGCTCTCTGCCTTTCCCTCTGACCTCTGCTCTTTAGCTGGGCTGATCTCATTGACCTGGGTGCTCTTGTTTCTGCAAGCTCGCCTTACCCGTCACAGGCAGGGAGCATGGTCTAAAGGGGTGTAGGACTGTGCAGGAAGACTGATGCTAGAAGTCTTATGGGGTCACACCAGCCAGTACAGTAGCACAATCATTTAACATCACTGTGTGGACCCCCACTTTGCTGGATGTAGTGGGGGGAGCCCCATTGCAGAATTTAGGGCTAACATGCAGGGTGCCTTGATCAGCTGTTTTTCTCTAATCCAGGGGGAACTTGGTGCATTTACACAGCCACTATCTTATTCTCTGAATCCATGGTTAAGCCTCACGGCTAGCTTGATGTATGCACAACACTGTCACTTAGTGGAGAGGCAGGTGGCAAGCTGCGATCACTGCTCCTGATCTGTTCATCCATTAGCAAACATACAAACCACTCATTGCGCACATCGCATCTACCAAAGCCTTGCGTTTTGCTACAGTCACTCCATCCATCCTCCCCGACCCCATCGATCTGCTTCCTCTCCCTGTTACATTTCACCTGGTTAAGCCTGGAAGCTCTTTGGAGCCTGAGCAGTGTCTCACTGGCACTTCCTAGAGCACCTGGCACCCTTGAGATATTACTGCAATTATTAATCAAGGAAGACAAAGCCCTGGCTGGAACAATAGGTTCCAGAAACCCTGAAGATGGAGTGTAATAGAGACCACAATGCTGACTACAGTAATAGAGAGAGGGTTGGGCTAGATGTGACCTCCTGAGGTCCTTTCAGCCCTAATTTTCTATGATTCTAAGATAATATGGAAGATGATGCAGCACACGGCCTGCTGCGGCCCTTGCTAATACCATGAAGATGGGAAGCAGCTTTGCCTATAGCAGTTTATTGCTAGGTTTCCTGCCCCTTCCTCTGAAGCATCTGCTGCTGGCAACTCTTGGAGATGAGATGCAAGACCAGATGGCCCACATGCTGAATCCAGTCCAGCAACTCCTACTGGCCAACCAGGCTACAGACCACAGAGCTCTCTGCCTTCCTCTGCTGTTGAGTTGGGCTGGTCTCATTGACCAAGTCCTGGGTGCTCTTGGTTCTGCAAGTTCACCTCCCCCGTGACGGGCAGGGAGCACGGTCTAGGGAACGTGGGACTGTGCAGGGAGACGAGGCCTGGGATGGATCTCTTTCTCATGCTCCGCTTTACCTTCAAGTGGACGCTAGAGAATAAGGGCACGTCCATGCCTTCAGAAAGTGCTTTGAAATCTGTGAGCCCTTCCTCTTCTTCACTCCCAAACTGCCACCAAGTACTGTTACTCCAAGCTGCTACTACAGTGCTTCCCTCCAGACTGTGAGCGGTACTCAGTGCCCCAGGTACTATTGCACTCGTGGATGGAAGTACCACCGAGTACTCCTGCGACCCAGCAGGCCTGGAGGAGGTTATTATGCCTGATGCTCAGAAGTGGCCGCAGATTTTTCCAGGGAGCTCTATGCCCTGAAACCTGGCTCATGGTCTGCAGGGTTCATATGATCTGCAGCTCCTCTCAGCTCACCCCAGGGCCACTCCTTGGCCCAACCTTGGTGTCAATCTGTGCTGTGCCTTTGGGCGTCTTGGCTGATAGTTGCTGAGGCTGGTACAGATCTGGGTGTTAGAGGTGGGAGGGGATTTTTCCAGAGCTGGATTAGCCTGTCTCTGCTCTGAAGCCCGCAATTTTTACTCTTCAAGGACTGTCTTCAGCTCGTTGATGGCCAAGAACAACAGGCTGTACTCACAGCGCTGCTCCATGGTTGGCACTGCAGGGTTTGCCAACATGCGTGTGACCATCTTGCCCTCTAGCGGCTATAGCCTGTAAGGTGTAAGGCAGGGAAAGAGCAGGGAGAAGAAGAGAGCAAGGATAAAAAAAAGGAGGAGAGATGAAGGTGAGGAGGAGAGAGAAGAGGAGCTGGAAACAGGAAGATGAAGAAAGCAACAGGGTCTAAAACGGAGAATGGGGAAAAGTTCCCACTGATGCCCCGCGCCTGTGACTGTTCCATGGGTGCCCGGTTTATTTGTAAAATGCCCATATTCCTCTTTGCAAGCAAGCTGGACGGCTGCTGGGAGTGGGGCTGGTGGTACGTGAATACCGCCAGGGCTACAACCTGGCTGCAGCGAGTGGAGAACTCTTGTTTTGAACCACGCGTGGGCTCCATGGATGCAGCAGGGCTCGGCCCTGGCACAGAGGCACACCAACCAGGGGAACGCTGGCATTTCACTGGGACTGCTTTGAATAAGAAGCCAAAAGTGCAGCGCTGGGAAAGGTTCGCAGGGACCTGGAGGACTCTGCAGTTTGGGAATTTGGCCATGGGCCTTTTCAGTACTGGTGCAGCAGGTCATCCCCCCCCCAAGGTCAAATCCCTGCAGGACCTGATCCTTCCGCCCCCACTGTCTAAGCACTCTGTGGGCTGCTGTGGAAATTCGGGGTCCTTTCCCTTGCTTTTGTACTTACCTTGGCAGCAAAGACCTGCTGGGCACAGCAGATGCGGTAATACCAAGCGTCTCCTGCTTCACAACACGGCTCCTTGTCCAGCAGCTTGAAATCTGCCCACTTCTTTCCTGCAAGTTGTGTTCCTACCAGCTGCTGCTCCTCCTCCTTCCCTATCAGGATCTCCTGTACCCGTCTGGTGAGATGGGTCAAAGACACAAGCTGGCGCCCCATCACTTTCTCGTAGACAGTTGCTTGGTTCTCCAGGTCCTTGAAGAAAGAGAGGAGCTCCCTATCGGGTGTAGTAAAGGTCAGGTGCTCGAGGTGACTATTCCTGAGAAAAGGGTCAGGGTAGGTTTTATTCAGCCTGCCCCAGAGCTGAGGTTCACCCATGCTTTGGGACTTGGACAAGTATCTTTTAGGATGACTTGGAGGTCTAGACTGGCTGGAGCTGAGAGGCTTCTCCTTGTTCAGGAGAGTGCCGGAGTAGCAATATCCCCCACTTCTGCTGGCCACGGCACTGCTGACGTACTGCAGAGTATGGGAGGAGGCACCTCTGCCTGGGCAGTTATGAGAGTGCATCCTCTCGGGCAACGAGCTGGTTCTGCTGAGCTGCTTCTTTGGCAGGGGTGGAGGCAGCGAGCCAGAGCCGGTGTCAGAAGGGAGCCTCCCAGGCGAGCTCCCTCGGCAGACTTTGTTTGGTACCAGGTGTGCTCGGATCTCTCCTGCAAGGGAAGGCAACAGCAGAAATAACTGTGACACTTGTGCTAGGGACCCTTTGCCCTCCAGATGTTTGGCAGGTGCCCTAAGAGTTGATGGGGACCTACTCTGTGCAGTTCCCAGCTGCGTCTCCCTCCATCCCTACTCATCCCCATTGCCCCATCCAACCCCCCCGCCTTCTCCTATGCACGCAGGGAATCGGGAGCTGGGACTGACTTCTCAGGGGAGGCAGTGCAACGAGGAGCATTTGCAGAGAGGACCGCGAGGCAGTGCACCCTGGGCAGACCCTTCACTGGAGAGTGGAGACGAGCTCAGGGTGTCCGTGTTGATGTCCACTCAACTGGGCCTAGATGCGATGGGGATGAGCCCTGTACACGCTGGGCCTAACTTTTCGCATGGCTGTCCCATTGACCGTGGACAGAAGCACCAATGCACGGGCACGAGTTGGAGCCACACCAGGCCTAAGCCTGAAGAGCTACTCCTTGATCACCACCCTCTGCTGCGTGCTCCCTTGGGAGGTTTTTCATTCGGAGGGAGAACTACGATTCGCTCTTGACATCCCAAAGCTCATAGCACAAGGTGCTACACCTTGTAATACAGAAATGGGGAAGAACCACAGCTGGGTGGGGAGGACTGGCTTTCAAGCGCTCCGTACCCAATGCTCCTCAGCTGTGCTGAGGTCTCTTGGTAGTAGCCATTAGCTTCCCCAGCAATAAGGGGATGATTCAGTGCTCACCTATGTTGCTGTAGATGAGCTCTCCTGGAGTGCTGGGCTGGGAAGAGCTGCCAGCATCTGGGTCTTGCACTGTGGAGGATGCTTTCTCAGAGCCAGGGGAGCTTGGGTCAGCACTGCAGCTGCTAGACACGGACCCACCCGTTCTTCTGATGCTCAATCTGCAGGGAGGCAACCGAGAGGTGAGGGCCAGGTGCAGGCAGAGCGTGCGTGAGACCAGGAGTGGGTGTTGCCTGGGGACCCCCCCAACAGGCATGCACCAGCCACGGAGGTGGGGAGTGGAAAGACTGGTTGTTTTCCCGTGGTCTGTGCGGCTCCTCTTCCCCCAGGTGGCAGCATTGCCCCTTGTTCCACGCGCCGTGGCCCCAGCCGTGCAGCCCGCCTGCGGCAGTGCCTGGTTCCCGCTCATGCTCCCCGGTAGGGTGCTGGGCCCCTGCACTGCGATCTCCACCTCGTTTCTCAGGCGGCTGCAATAGCGTGTCAAGAGGGGCGCGCTTGTGTGACCGAGGACGTGAGCAGAGGCGAGGCGGGTAGTGCCTCGCTTTCCCCCTCTGCCCCTTCGGTGGGGTAGAGTCATGGTTGGGTACTGGAGGCTGCACTGAGGTTGGCAACAGGGAAGGTGGGGTTGGCCCTGTGTCTGTCCTGCTTCGGGAGAGCGGAGGGTGGCCTTTGGTGACGCTGGCTGGCAGCATGGGTAGGCACTGACTCCTGCCAGGTGAAAGCCGTGAACTTCTGGAGCCCTCGCCCACATTGGGTGAGTGAAGCCAGTATGCAATGGACAGTCCCTTGTCCTCATTCCTCATTATTAAACGGATGAAAGGAGGATGGGATTTGGGGCGCTTAGAGACATCCAGCCCTAAATACCACAACAAAAGATCTGAAGTCAGATAAGGACCCCCCGAGTCTCAAAGTGCTTTCAGTTCCTGGTCGTGGTCTGGGTGTCTCATGTCCTGTTTTGTCTGCGTTTGTAACTGTGGGACCGAAAACTCTCAAGCCCTGCTGCTTTCTTTGAAATCAGTCGGCTCCTAAATCCTGCAAACGCTCTTCAACGAGCTAGGTGTCAGAACCGCCCGGGGGGTTGCACCAGGGATATGTTTGCTCCATGACGGTGTCTTCTTTTTTTTTAAAGCAGCCCATAACTTAAGAGGCCTTTAAATGAAGCTCCTTTGGCCCCAGGAGCGACCTGGAGCAGTTCCCTGGCAGGTTCAATAATTGGCTCGCCACCAGCTGCTCCCTCCTTGCAAGCTTCTGTGCAAGCAGCTCCCCTGGGGGATGGTTTAACAGGGATTCGAGGGGAAAAGATGCTTTGCTAAACCGGAGGAAGTGCAGCTAGGGCTGTTAGACCACAGGTGTCAGAGGGGCCGTGAGCAGCTCCCTGGGGACCCAGCCCGGGGCTTCCCACTCATTAAACAGGGGCAGGTCTCCCAGGCCTCAGGTTTTCCACTTGTTCACCACCCCCTGGGTTCCCAGGCTTTCACCAGACCAGGTGCTTCCAGGCCTCTAACTCTACACATTAACCTGGCTTGATTCATTGCCCTTTCAAAGAAAAGTATGCGCCTGGGTAACCGGGCCGGTATCTCCAAGGATGCACACTTGGGGAAGGGTTGCTCCATGGGGAGACTATGTCCCGGGGGGACACTGACTGGCTGTATGACCACGGGCAAGTCTCGGTGCTGCTTCCGGTCTGTGACATGGGGGTTAATGAGGAGGGCTTAGCACCACAGGGCTTGTAGAGTGGTAGAGAAGTGCAAAGAAGTCTTCTCTGCACATGCGTGTGCTCATGCATGACCCAGCACAGTGCTCGGTGCGTGGGTATGACTATCATGTGCAAACTCGCCCTGTGACTGACCATCCGACCTCTCCACGAGTCCCTCCCGCCTGCCTTGGCAGCGAATGGCCCTCGGTGTCCTAGACAGTCACCTCCTTTATTTCATCCCGGTTGTGTCATTTGTGGGTGCTGCTCAGTAGGGGACTCCAGGGTGGTGGGATAAGGGGAGGGTATTACCCTAGGGGTAACACTAGCAATGCAGCCCGCTGGGGTGGCAGGGTTGCAGAAGCAGACAGGCATCACGGCTCAGCAGCTGAAAAATTGGCTGGAGACAGGAAGCTGCTCGGAGCTAATGAAGGCGGTTCTGCCACCCACCTCCCGAGCTGATGAAGAGGTCCCACACACAGATGCTTCCTTCCTTTATTTGCTGGAAGGTAAAAGTGTGAAGGGCAAAACCCCGGCGCTATTTGAACCAGCCACCTTCTGATTCTGAACCAAGGCACTGGGCTACTTTGATCTCGAGTCCTGGCTGAGCTGCCAGTGACCAAAGGCGGCTGCACTCCACCAAGTGAGTTTTATTGACTCCACATCCGCCTCCCGTGGGCACGTGTCCACTTCACAGCCCCGTCCCCTCCCGCCCAAAATTGACTCTTGAGACGGATGGGCTTCAAACACAAAGTTCGCATCCCAATCTGAGCTACCCACTAGTGTCGGAGAGCATCGGTATACGGTTTCAGTACAGCCCTAGCGTAGAGACAGCTATACGCTGCTGTGATGGGACATAATGTGCTATTTAAAACTCTCTAAGTACATCTGTGGCCATGTTGGAGTGACGTTGTAGCTGAGATGGTCCAGGGAATATGCAAGAGGAAGGATTTCTGTGGACGATTACCTTTCATTGGACCCGCTGCGTGGTTGCTGTATGTACTTTTAGGCCATAGGAGGACAGCCAGAGAGTCCTGGGGTCTGCTCCTGCCTCTGCCTCTGCCTTGCTGACTTGCTTAGTGACCCGCAGTGAATCACTAAACGTTTTTATGCCTCGGCTCTCCCAGAAAGAGTTGCTCCACAGAACAGATTTGGAGCCAAGTGCACCGGCGTCTAGATACAGGGCTCAAACTCGGTCCTTTAAAAAGATTGGTTTAATCCTGGTCCTTTGGATAAAGGCTCGGGGATGGATTCTGACAACCCCAAAGTTTAGGGATGCTTGGGCCACGTACGTAGGCAGACGCACATCTCTGATCTTTTCCTTCTTTTTTTTTTTTCAAAGATCATAGCCAGCCCCCATTGCAAATGCCTTTTCCTCCCTCCCCTCCACGTTTGTCTGCTGCTATCAATTCACGAAAGCATGGGGCTTACACTCTCCGGACACAGGACACGCTTTGTCCCGGAGCTGGCAAGCCCCTGAAGCATGAGTAGAGTAGGAAAGCCTGTTACCTTTGTGTCTTCCCTGGGAGGGGTGGGGGATCCGCTTGCTCAGCCGCTGCCATCTCCTCCTTTTCCAAACTGATCTGTGCTCTGTGCTCTGTGCTGTGCATCTCGCTGGCCAGGGCTTCGGTTTCTATTACATTCTCACTCCGAGTTGGCTACTGATGGGGGAATGATATGCCAGTTTTCCAGGAGAAGGGCCTGGCTGGTATTAGACCTCGGGAGGGCTGCGCGGCTGTGGCAGTGCTGGACGCTGGGAGAGCTCGCGCCCATCTGTCAGGCGGAGGCTGCTGTGGGGAACCGGCTTTCACAACACTTTGCATAACCACTTTGCTTACAAGAGGATGTTCTTTTGAACTAGGTTTCAAAACCTCTTACTGCATTAAAGGAAGCCAGGGGTTAAAGTCATCCTTGGCGTCACGCTCCTCGTTAATGGAGTTACACCAGGGGTCACTCTGCCTACATAGGTTTGTGGTAACATTTATGCTGCTTGCACCATATCCAGAGATCAAAATGAGGAGTATTGCGCATGTACTGTACGTTGCTGCAATTCGTGAAGGGCATGGAGTGGTTGGTTTTCTGTTCTGGTTTTCATGCGGTAGCTATTCCCAGTGTAGCAGGTGCAGGGGTCAAGTTTTTGTTTTTGTTTTAAATTACCATTATACATTGGAAATATTTCCCGGGAGAGCTCTAGGAGGCTGGGGATCCGGAGCAGAAGTCAAGGGGGCCTGGTGAGTCTTTAACACAGCCAGCCCTTCTCGCATGTGTTTTCAAGCATTTGAGTCAAATTGGCATCAATAAAAGCATATGACAAAAGCATTAGGGCAGGGGTGGGCAAAACGCGGCCCGCGAGCCAGATGCGACCCACCAGCCCGTGGGGCCCCTAAACAATTTAGAAAATTAAAATTAATCTGCCCTGGGCTGCCTGGCATGCGGCCCTTGATGGCTTACAGAACTCGGTAAGCGGCCCTCCACCCGAAATAATTGCCCACCCCTGCATTCGGGGCTGTCTAAGCTAAGAGAAGGATGCGTTTGCTTTAAAGCCCTGGTACAAATGGGACAAATTTGTGTCTTAACAGTCATTCGCTGGTCATCTCCTTTTGTCATGCAAGCTGTGACTTGCCAATGGGGGTGGGGGGTCTGAGAGCGACATGCTGCGGCTGGATTTAATAAGGAGCTGGATAATGTTGGCCAAAGAGGTGACCTTTGCAGAGAGGCCGCAGGCTCTAGGGCGCATACTGATCACTTGCAGGGGTTTGGGCAAAAAGCTGGAAACCCCCCCCCCAACCTTGGGCAACGTGCATATATTCCCATGGGCTGATGTATTCATTTCCAGAAGAGGATCGTGGGATCTGCCTTGCCAGATCAGACCAGGTGGTTTTTCTAACCCACTAGCCTGTTTCTGGCGGGGGCTAGTAACAGGGAGCTCAAAATAGGTTCTGGAAACCCTGAAGATGGGGTTTGATGCAGACTACAGAAACAGTTTCTTCCTGTCCCCTTTGTTAAGATTGGCTGGTGCCCTGAAGCACACGGATAGATGGTCCTTCCAAACGCAAAACACCCCATCTGTATAAATGACTGTCTGTATTTTCCAGATCCCAGTTCAATACTTTTCTGCTAAATGCTTGGCCCCGGTGACAGCTTGTGGTAATTAGTTCCACAGGCTTTGCACACTGTGTGAAAACATCCTCTCTCTTTTGAGTTTAATTCAGTTCCCTCGTTGACTTCTCTGGGTCTTGTTCTGCGAGACCATAAATCCAACGCCCTTCTCAGAATTGCATTGTGAAGGCTTCACCGTATCCCCTTTTACTCGCTATCTCTCTATACAGGCTCCAATTCTCTCTCTATTCAGACTGTGCTGCTTGTCCAGCCCTGGCCAGCTGACCACGTGTGTTAGGAGGAGAGTTTTCTGCTGGTCTTGGAAACATCTGGCACTGGGTGGTGAAGGAGGTAGGACCCATTAGTCCGTCTAGTTTAGACCCAGGGTTCCCAAACTACTGTACACATACCCGTGGGGGTTCGCACGACATCACTGTGTAATGGCAGATATCATTTTCATTATGATGATTGGCATTTACGGGGTTAAAATAGAAAACAAAGGCTGGTAGTATCATTCAAATTGAATGATAAGGAAAGGCCTTCAGCTGCTGGCGGACAAGAAGGGATTGGCGCACAGACATTAGTAGCTCAGCCAAATGTTAATGCTAATGCCTCCAGCAAAATCAATGGAGTTGCTGGAGAGGCCCATTCATTTTGCACTAGAAGCCAGTATGTCCCAGTACGCATGCTTGCTTTAGCGCGGGCTCCCTTGCTGATAGCCGAAACGAGCTACATCCTGCCCCGTCGTCCAAACGGCAGCTGTCTGGGCATCACCATCTTTCCTCCTTGCTCTAGTGATTAAGGCTAACCCTCTAATAAAATATTACCATCCCAAATTATAATTCCCAATCATCCTGCATGCTGTGTTTGGCTAGATTTCCACGGTGGATGTAGTGAGATGAGCAAAATTAATCACTCTGTGCAAATAATGAGGGGAACAGCATTTACTAAGCCGCGGCTCATTTGTAACCTCACTGGCACTGTGCACTGTACCCTGGCAAGCGCACTAATGGGAGAGTTGTGTAATTGCCACGCAGCAGTGTCCCTGTGCCACTCATCTCCCAGGAAGCTGTTGCCATGCCCCTGTCCTCTGGGTGCCAGCGAGCCCCAGCGGTCATGAACACATTTGGGCTTTCACTATTTATAGAGCGCGGGGTTTCCAGGTGCAGACAGCCTGATCGGCATGAAATAACTAAATCCTGAACATTTTGCCCCAAGCACTTGCACCTTCTCTCCAGACTGTACCTCGGCCCTGAAAGCAAGGACACGTACAACCTCTGAAGTTTCAGTTTGAATCTCCCACTTCCTCCTGCAGCGATGCGTTTAATGCAGAAATGTCCTGATGAGAGGACGGATTGTATTGCCTGTCCCAGTTCACGCGACGTGAGTCGAGACTCCACCTATGAATCCCGCTGCGGGTCGGGAAGTGTTCAGCATCTCAACAGGGAAGTGCAGAGTTTTGCAGGATTGGACCTCAAGGTTTATATATAAAATTGAGGATCCGGTTTAGACCAGAGAGACACACCAGGGCCATGCAGTCCATCCAACCCTGAACACGAACACACACAGGAATGGGGCTCTCTGCTGGTGCTTGGAAAAATGGTCTGAGGTTCTTTTAGTTGTCGTCCGAGTTTTAAATTAATAGATTCGCAGATGCTAGGATCGGAAGGGACCTCCACCGATCATCAAGTCCTTGATCACTAGCTTTGGGAAAAGTCCAGATGCCTGCTTTTCTTGTAGGACTTTAGGGCGCACATCGGATAAATAACACCAGGAAAGAAGCTGCTTAGGGCACTTGCAGTGTCCATTAGATTCAATGATTCATAGATTGTAGAGTCGGAAGGGACCACAATGGATCATCGTGTCCGACCCCTTGCCCCTGGTAGGAAAGAGGACCGAGGTCAGACGACCCCAGCCAGGTGACTATCTAGCCTCCTTTTGAAGACCTCCAGGCTAGGTGACAGCACCACCTCTCTTGGGAGCCCGTTCCAGATCCTGGCCGCCCTTACTGTGAAAAATTTCTTCCTAATAGCTAGCCTAAATCCTCTCTCAACTAGTTTACACTCGTTATTCCTAGTCACTCCCTGGGGTGCCTTAGCAAACAGCGCTTCCCCTATTCCCTCTTGACCTCCCCAATAAATGTATAGGTGGCCACAAGATCTCCCTTCAGCTGTCTCTTGTGAAGGCTGAAGAGATTCAGCTCTTTCGACCTCCCCCCGTAGGGTCTACACGAAGGCCACTAATCACGCGAGGAGCCCTCCTGGACCCTCTTGAGATTCCCCGCGCCCAAAACTGGACACAGTACTGCAACTGCGGCCTGACCAGTGCCGCATAGAGGGGGAGCAGCGCCTCCTTGGGTCTATTAGTCACGCACCTGCTAATGCACGACCAGGTGCGATTGGCCTTGTTGATGGCCTCGTTACACCGCCGGCTCATGTTCATCTTGGAGTCAATTAGGGCCTGCACAAATGTGTTCTTTGATTATTTTCTCTAGTGTTTTCCCAGTAATAGAGGTAAGGTTGACTGGTCTGAAGTTACCTGGCTCATCCCTTCTCCCTTTCTTGAATATGAGCACCACATTGGCCCTTCTCCAGTCCTCAGGGACCTGGCCGGAGCGCCACGAGTGTTCGAACAGCTGTGCCAGCGGCTCAGCTATGCCACTGGCCAATTCTTTCAACAGCTGTGGATGGAGGTTATCCCGGCCTGCTGACTTGTACCCACCCCGCTCCTCCAGGAGCTCCTTAACTACTTCAGGACTAATTAGTGGAGTATCTATTCTAGCCTATATGCTAGGGTGGCTGTGGCTTACATGGGTAAGCTTAGGGCCATTTAAAATCCATCCTGCATTCAGAATACTTTTGTTTGAGAGGACACAATCGGTGTTATTCATCCGAGACAGGTGCATATAACTGCTTTACATTGCTCTCAGTTGGTAACTCAATGCAGAGCCAAGGATAAGCAGGCCTGACACCAATAAAAGCAGCGCTCCACTTGGTCTCTCAGTGGTAGATGCAGTGTATTGGCATGATCATGGATGACGGAGCTGGCATTACTGCTCTCCCTTCTGTCCCGGGCCAGGGGACAGAGTCCTTCTGTCCTGAGAGCTGTCAGTCCAGCCCCTATTATCAGGACTTAATTCCTCAAAACAATGGAGAGCAGCAAATCAATGAGCTTTTCCAGCTGGACTTTGTGCACAAACCCAGAGCTTTGAGCCCTGTTGGTGTTACTTTCTGCCCACTGCTTGCTTAACCAGGTCTCTACCTAATGCATTAAAATCGGAGTTGCAGCAGGACTCACAGTCAATGCAATTTTGGGTGTGCAATATGTCTGGCTAGTCAGATGCCCCAGCCCACGTAAGGGTTTGATCCTGCTCCCAGCGGTGCGACTGGAACTGATTTCCCTTGCCCTTAATACTACTAGCAATTGGATGGGTCACTCACAGAGTAGCTTTGCAAGCTGTTTTGAATGCTGTTTCCTGGTTGCTTTTTGAAGTATTCCTCCCCAGCTGTACTTGGGTCTTAGCTGTGGGTTTGACTCATGACCGTATTGTAATTAATCATCGCTGTAGAGCGGTGGAGCGTGGCTTTATATTTCTCCTTGGACACCTAATCTGGGGCTATAATGTTGTAAAAATAAAGAATATAAATGGGTAGTATTTAAGACTGAGCAGGATCCTGATCTTATTGATGGTGTTCAGCTACAGGGTCAGTAAATTTCCCTCGTTCGGATAAGTTATTTATATTAATGGCCGAACAGGAAACTGTTTTAAACAACAGTAAATTATTACGTGCGTCATATTTCTTCACGAATAATGTTACCGTCAAGGTAAAGTGGGGCCCATGTAAAAAATTACAAGATTAGCACGGGAAGGGAAAGTAGTCCCGCAAAGATAGGTTTGGGGGAGCTTCAAGAAGCAGAAGAAAAGGAAAAGGATGGACTTGTGAAGAAACAGCGATGCCAGATATTGCTATTGTTTCTTTTATGATAATAAGAGAAAATGCCGCGATTAAAAAATAAGGTAGGCATTTAAACAGCAAAGCACTTTTTTTTCCTATTTGTGCTTCACCGTTTAGGCTGCAGAAATCGTGTGATTAGTGGTAGCTTACTTTTAGATTCTCTGGTTCTGCACTAGCCCAATTCTGCTACAGTTTAGGTTCTTTGGTATTGCGGTGAGCTACTTTAATTGATTTGATTTGATCTGATTTTAGCAATGTAATACGAAGACTTTAAGGAAACACTTCTATTCCTAGGAGGTTTTGTACATCGCTTCTTTTCTCCCCTCTCGACAAAAACCTAAATTTAGGACCAGCATTCTTCAGTAACGTCCCATTCAATTCCAATGTCCCCGCTGACAGCGGAGGCTCTGATTTCCGTGGAGCACTTCTGCACCGGCGTGTGAGTAAGATTAATTCAGGTCTTTCAGGGGGTGGGGGTTGTACTCTGGCTATTTTTATGGTGGTTGAATGTTGCGAGAGTGAAGGAGCGGTGAAACGATGTGCTGAAGCTGAAGGATAATCTAATCGACCTACAAAATATACAGAGCCTTGGGGCAGAGGCTTAGCTGATGTCAACCGTCATCACTCCATTGCACCAGCTGAAATGTCTGCCCTTCGTTAAAAAAAAACCCCATCGACTTGACTAGCTTGTAGGCTAGTTGCAACAGTGACAGGAAAGGGAACATTCGCACAAGGATGAGGGCAGTGTTGAAACTCTTTCCTAAGTGCGTGGTGTGGTACATGTTTCTCTTGCATGCTTCTCCAGAGGGGTGGTGTGTGACTGGTGGCAAGAGAGGACAGTAATAAAGATGAGATTTTCTAAAGATGGGATTTTCTTGTCCAAAAGATGGGATGTTCTTGTGTTGCTGGACACCCGTGGAAGAGCTTCCACTGGACGTATCTGTTCTTGTGAGCATTTCCCCTAACCGCTGCATTGTTTCCAGGAACCTTCCTAGAGTCTCATATGCCTTTCTAGATTGATCTATATTGAGGATCCTCAGAGCGTTATGGCCACAGTGATTCCTATTGGTCTGCCAAAGAAAAATACCTGTGTCATTCCACGTGGTATTACAGTGTATTTGAGAAGCCATGTGTTCCCTGGACTTACAGCGAAGTTGGAGTCCATCATCAGCTGCTGACAAAGAGATGGGACTAAAAGTGAAGGTGGAGTCCATTAGATGCTAACAAAGAGATGGGACTAAAAGTGAAGCTGGAGTCCATTATCAGCTGCTAATAACGAGATGGGACTAAAAGTAATTAGCAGCTGATGATGGACTTTGTGAGCACCTGATGAAGTTGGACTCCAACTTTACTTTTAGTCCCATCTCATTAAGTTGGAGTCCAACTTCACTTTTAGTCCCATCTCTGTTAGCACCTGATGATGGACTCCAAGTGAAGTTGGAGTCCATCAGATGCTAACAAAGAGATGGGATGTGAGATAGTGTTTAGTGATAACCATAGAAAAGAAGGGCTGCAAGGGGCCTCTGGAGATCATCTGGGGCAGGTCCCTGCAAATGCAAGAATTAAAGTTGCATGATAAAGGCAAATGGGGCCATGGTAGATGCAGCTCTGCAGAGGGGGTTCGTAGCAAGGGAAAAAAGGGTAATATTAGCGAGGCTGATATGGGGAGAGCTTCTATGAGGCCAGAGGGAAATAAATGGTGCCTGGAAATGGATCACAGCAATGACTTGCTTTAGGACAGGTTTGTGGTAGTAACTGCTGAGCGTTGGTGAAGAATATGGTTTAGAATGGAAGTCTCAGCTGATTTATTGTTTTCCCCTCTCTGCGTCCTGTGCTTGCTACTCGTTGATTGATTCCTAAATCTGCAGTGCAGCTGCAAGTAAGAAAGCAGCCTGAATCTGCTCAAGACTGCATTAAATAAGAAGTCAGACTGATAGATAAGCAGCAAGATAATAGCTGTCTGCCACCGAGGAGGCAACAAAACACAGCAGACTGGAAATATGTTGATACTTCTCCCAGCTCCGCAGCTTTTCCTTATTAATCTTGCAACCAAGTCATCCCACACAGGAGGCATAGGTGAACACAGGCAGGAGAAAGCCTGGCTGGTGAAATTATTCAGCAACTTTCAGGATAAGCTCCCTTCATGCCCTCTTTCCCCCCCATGGCTTGAGCTGTCTTGTCTTCCTGTCGAATAGCTTTGCTGAAGAAGCAAGTTGAAGCTGTGTCCCTGCCAGTGACAAGCTACAATGCATGGAAAAACTGGAACCAGCTTTCAAGATGAACCCCTGGGGGCTGCCACTGTGGGAAGCTGCTATCATGAGCTCGCAGGGAAGCCACCGTGAGTCTTCAAACTTGTGCGGTACTCCAAGGTTTTCCTAATAAAAGAGCTCCAGAGGACTTTGCTCGGGCAGAAGGGATGCCATGTGCACTAAGGAGACTTGTGAGAGAGAGATCTCCATGCTATCTGCCTAGAAAGGCTTCTTGCCGAGCGTAGACACAGTTTTGGGTGCAGCTTTTGCCCTTGACATCAGTGGAAGCAGGGACCTTTCACTTGGGCTTGGAGAGCCCTTATGGCTCCACCGATCGGTGGTCCAGCCCCTGCATTTGCAGTTAATGCCAAAGCAACCCTTTCTATCACATGGCTTAGCTTTAACTTTGTGCCCTTCCTGAGCAGTAGCTTCTGTTGTCTCATCACTCCTTAACTCAGGGCCACTTAATCATTTTGTCCTGAAATGTGTCTGGGATGCTCGTTAGCTTCAGTGATGCTTACGATTGCTTAGAGGTCAAAGAGGTGCTGACTAGCAGCTCCTTCAGGAGCATGGAGCAAAGGGACTGGGGCATCAAGTCCAGTCCCCTCCTATTGCAGGCCCAATAGCATCTATATACATTACGTCTCTTATTCCAGAGGCCAGATCTGTTGGCCTATGCACAATTCATGGTGATATAACGATGAAGGGCCGGCCGTTCAGTCGACGCTTCGCTCAAGGTTCACTGTTGTCTAGATACAAGGTATGGTGCATCGATGAACGTTTGTGACGTTGTTAAAGTGCCATGAAGGTCTCCAGGGAGCTGTGAAATGTCAGTGAAAGGGGCTCTGGTCTGGTCCTGCAGGTTGAGGGCAGTGCGGGGGGTTGGTAGCTCACCTACGTCAAAAATTGCAGTAACGGTCTACAAGAGAAGAAAGCAGATGGCAATGATGGTCTGAAAGCTTTTGAAGTTGGAACAGGCAATGATGCAAAAACCATAAAGTGAAGATGATGATGATTATGACAAAACGTTATAAAACACAAAACCATCAAATTAATCTTCTGCAGCGAAGCGTGGACTCACTTGTATATTCGTATTTATCTCCAATGTCATCTCTCTGCCCAGCTATTCCCAGTGGAAAGTTGTTCCAGGACCTCATCTCTCTGAAGCATAAGGACTGTCTCTACATACCCCGGCTCTATGTATTCATGGCCAACTACTTATTCTTGTGCCAGCAGTTCCCTTTGCTTAAAGAGCTTCTGCTCCCCCCTTTCCTCCTGCGTATGTCCCTGATGTATTTATGGAGAATGATGTGTCCCTGCTTGGTTGTAGTTGTGATGGTGACACTCAGATATCTCTGTATGCCTGGCAACAAAAGCACAAAAATCAAGGAATGCCCGTGTAAGTAATGTATTCGTTTCGAGCACTTGTGTGGCATCCCCCAATTAGTAATCCAAGATATTAAAGAGCAGTGAAGAAGCTTAATTTAATCAGATGACCATTCAATTATTGATGTTACAAAGTCGTTCAGGTGGGACTTCCTTCATGGAATAGCAATTTAAGAGGCTTCAGAGATATTAGATAGCCCACAAAAGATTACGGCTGGCAATTTTTCTAAACCCTCGAGATAAAATGTGGCAAGAGAGGGATCACATTAGTGTTGTTTGTTTGCCCATCATTCGGGATTAGAAATGTTATGATTTCATACCCGAAAGCATTTTTTAATAGATGCAAGGTTTTTGTTGGATGCGAGGTTTTCACGTCTGCATCTTGAACAGCAAATAGCTGCCTAAAATGTTTTGCAATAGCGGCTTCATGTCTAAACAAACTGTCGCGTTATCTGAAAGCAAAGGCAGTGTACACTAGCGCTTCAGATAATAGCTAAATTTCTTTCTAAATTGGTCCAATTCAAAGCATTTTGCAGAATTAACTCTCCAAATGGCAACTCCATGATAGCGCTGTTGCTAAATGTAAACAGAATATGAAATACGAGAGATCAACGGTTCTGGTTACAAAATAAAGAAGTGAAAGGGGCACCCACCACTTCAAATTCGTATTTTGGGATTGCTTTAAAAAAGTAGCCTGCTAAAAAAAGGAGCAGAATTGAGAAACACACTTACTTTGTTCGAACTGTACCTTTTGAAATGTATCTGTAAAACAGTACAATGTCATGGTTGTAAAATGTAGTTTGTCTTTAGAGGGAGGCACTAGGAGATTATCACACGATCCATCTTCAAATGATGGATTATTCTGTACTCGGTTTTTTGTTTAATTGCAATGAAATAGGAGCTCTCCTTTTACTCGTATCTTTTTCTCACTGTGTATTTGCTCTGGAATATGGCTTTATAAATTCATTTAAAAAACGAAATGGTCCACAGCCATTTCTCTTCATTTTCCTTTTCTTCCCCAATCTTTTGATCGATCTATTGGTGTGCCTTATGGGGGACGAGGGGTCAATGCTAGGATCTCTTTGATATCTTCATTTGAGACCTGGGGGAAGAGGGTACACACAGCACTTGAACGGGATTGATGGGTGCTACTAAACTGGAGGGAGTTGCAAAACATAAGAAAGGGACTAAAATATAGGTAGAAATGGGCTGGTCTTTCCGGCCTCAAACAGCTGCAGGTGTGGATGGCCACTCGCAATGCTAGTGCCACCTCACTATCTCTTCCGAGAAGTAGTAGCTGCTTCCAAGAAAGAAGACGGGGGTGCGAGCCAGCTGGTCACCCCAAAAGCCTGTGCGGAGGTGGGGAGTGGACCAGCAGCCCTGCAGGAGACTGAGCGGGCGAGGGGGAGGACTGGTTGGAAGATGGGGCGGTGAGGAGTTGGTGGGAAGGGGTTTGTGGGGGGTTCAAAGGATTTTTCTTTTTCTCCCCAGATCTTTGCTTAAACTTTCCCTCTTAGTTCCTCCCCTCACTCCCACCTGCCCGCCCCTGCGCCAGGCCGAGCAGTTCTTCTCCTGCCTCGATGCCTGGCTTGGCTTCTCAGCTCTGTCCAGCCTCCAGCTTCTCAAGGTGTCCCTTTGGCAGCGAGATGCCAAGAAGAGGGCACAGTGTGCCTGCGAGGGCTCCACCAGCTCCCTCTGCAGTGGGGTTTCCATTGACTTCCCTTCTGTTACTCCTGATTTGCTCCTGATTCAGGCTTTGTGCATCCACGAGTGTCGGTGCAGCTCTTCCCCTTCAGTAATGGCCAGACACTTGCATCAGATGTAATACACCTGGAAAGCTGAGGTCACGAGAGAATGAGAGTGGACTCTAGCCATAGTCCAGCAGCATAGTGGGGCCATAGAGGAGGCAAAATGGTCTCTAAGGGGACCTCTGCTAGCACACAAGCTGATCAGGGATGGTGTATATACAGCTGTTGGTATAGAGGTAGGTCTGAGCCCGGGATGGGGGCTAAAGAGAATCTCCTGCCCACAGGAGGAGGGGGGACTGGGGATTTCTGCTCCAGCAGCTATGGGCATTGGAGTAGCCCAAAGCCCCCAACCCCCTTGATCAGCCTATATCATGGTACACGCACACGTAGCATAAGCGATAGTGGCTCCCTTTTCTGGGCTGACCCTTCTGTGCCCCACCACGAGATGTGTACTTGAAGGATGCTGTGCTCCTCAAGCCCTAAAATGGCCACGTTTTCCGCACGCAGCATGCGCACGGAATAAAAAACCGCGCTTGTATTTGAAGGGAAGGAAAGGAGATCTTCCTTGCAGTAAATAAGCAGCAGCAGCAGCTAAGGAGGTGAGTCTTGTGCAGATTTTGCATGCACTTTTGCTCAGTGAGGCCGATACTGCTTTTGCCATCTTTCCGTTTCCAGTAGCTGGTTTTGGGGGAAAAAGGAGCATTTTGTACATGTGAATATATGTCATCGTTGGATAGGTAGCGCAGGGATTTGCCTCAGCAGTTCAAGGTGGGTGAGGACATCAACTTGGATGGGCTCAGGTCTCTTCCAAACTGTTTTCCCCTCCTCGCCTGGCTCTCCCTTGGCCCTGTCACCTCTTTGGTGGCTTGTGGTCCAGCTAGCTTCTCCCTGTGATTGCAAAGCATTGTCCCATCAGCTTTGCTCATCAGGAGATGATGAATAATAGGCAGAGGGGTGTCGTGGGAGGTGGATTGTACGAGCACCGGTGTGAGACAGCAGTTGCACGTCCCATGCCTGCCTAGGCTCCAGCTCCCCAAGCTCCAGCTGATCAAGGGGTTTGACAGTGACCTTTCAGACATTGCTTCCTCTCGCTCCCTTCCCACACACCTGCCAGCTCACGTTAGTGGTGCTCGGGTTGAGCTGCCTCCCCCTCTTCTGTAGAACAACGCGGGACTCCCGGCAGGCCAAGCAGCCTCTCCCGTTCCCTCGGGCAGGGATTTACGGCAAGTGTGGAGTCGGAGAAAATGGGGGTTGGAGGTCACATCTAATGCACCCCCCTACTCAAAGCAGGACCATCCCATCTAGATCATCCCAGCCAAGGCTTTGTCTAGCTGGGTCTTGGGTAGCCTGTTCCAGCACTGGTAACCTGTTGCAGCATGCTACAGGCGCTCTCCAAAGGCAGCGTGTTATGGGGGCTGGAGCCCAGACCTGTGAACCCGTCCCAGCTGTTCCCCAAGAGTGTGAACGAATCGTTGGCTCATTTAATGCCTCATACTCCCTGGCTATAGAATCTAGGCTATTCCCAAAAGCCCCGTAGACAGTAATGCTGTCACCCTTGCAGCCTCCCGTATGCAAGAGCATTATTACCTCTTTCACAAAAGGGAAGATTAGAGCCTTACACTGATTTTCAACATCAGAGCTAAGCCTGGAGCGGGTCTCTGGAGTCCCAGTCCAGTGCATGTCATCACAAGGTGACACTCATGCCTTTCTAAAGGGGCTTTGGGAGGTTGATGACCCTCGCTGGATTAAACATTAGCAGGGAAATTAGAAAAGAGCTGTCTGCACCTTGTGCCTGTGATGCCATTCTCCTTTTAATTCTTCATTTTCCCTTTCTCTGGTCTGATGCCTAGCAGCGCCCTTCCTAAAGGCTTCCCCTTAAAACTGCTGAGGGGCATGGGTGTCAGCCCTCCTGGGTGAGCAAGGAAAAGGGGTTGAGCGCTGGTTTTGGCTTCTACGCAGGGAAAAGACTAACGAAGGGCCCCTTAGTGTCCTGAGGCTCTAGGTTCAATGGAGACAGGTACAGGGCTGGAGGGAGGGTTACAGCTCTCATCTTGTGCTACTCACCCAGGGGTCAGGGAAGAGCTTTGGAGCTCGGACCCGGGCGCCAGCTGGTCCAGAACATAATGGCAGTGACCACTAGTATCAGATGAAGGCACACGAAACTCCCCAGAGGACAGCGATGCCAGAACTCTCCCAGACGGGGACGCGTTAGCGGGGAAACCGCTCAGGTTTCTTTCTTTGTTCCTTTTCAGCGGTGGTTTTGTTCCCATCCCCTTTTGGGATGAGGTTTCCTGCTGGGAAAAAAAGGGCTCTAAAGAAAGTTCCTTAAAAAAACCCGCCAAATATGGTCTGTTCCCAGGGGAAAATTAAAGGCTGGATTTCGGGTTGCCCCACAGCCCCCACCCCGTGCAGCTGCAAAGCTCCCAGGAGGGAGCCCGGGCAATGCAGGAGCCCCTGCGTGGGGTGTACTGGCCAGGCCGGGCCGGCTGGGGAGCGTATCAACGAGGGGGAAATAGGAGCCAGCGTGTCCTTATGGGCAGGGCTGTACTGGAACCGAGCTGGGCCCAAGAAAGGGAGTGCAAGCCACTTCTGTGTGCTTGAACCAGTGACCACTGGAAACTGGAGCTCCTGCTCCTGCCTTTGTTTCAAGGTACTTTGCATCCTCACACACCCTCCCAGGAGGGGAGAGGCTCCAGACCAGCTATGAACAGCCAGCCCAGAGAAGTTTTCCATCTATCGAGTCCTCTGCAAAAATCCTATGACATATGAACCATTGTTTCTACCCAGGAGAACGTTTACAGGCTTTTCTCCAATGCCTGAGGAAGGGTGTTTGTGCCCGAAAGCTTGCAATTAAAGACTTTTTGGGGGGCAAAAATCTGGTTGGTCTAATAAAAGAGATCATTTCTACTACGAGTCCCAATTGCCTTTTCCTCTAGCCCAATCCAGCTGCAACCTGCGTACCTGAACCAGTGATGAATTTCTTGGTGGGTTTATATAAGGACGGCCTGAGGGATTTTTCTGGCTTTTTTTTTGTTTTGTTTGCCTCGGAAATATCAGGGCTGTCATAATATATTTTCCCTGGCTTTGTCAAAAAAAAAAACTGCGGGTGACTCAAGTGTAGTAGGCTGGGAGCTTTCTCAGCCATTAATTGAAGTTCAAGTTCACCCATGATTGAAATAGAAACCTACACACCGCCTTTGTGACACACGGGCAGGAGCTACACCCTTCACTGGGGAACTGGGGATTGCCACAGTGATGGCTTTTCACATTTTGAGATGCAAGCAGCAGCCCAGAAAGTTCAGGCTTGAGAGCCACCGGCTTATTTTGCACCAGCCATCCTACGGCAATGACCGCTCGGAGCCGCTGCTGCGCGGGGTTGGACTCTGACCAGCGATCGGCCCAGACCAGAGGTGAAGGCTGCATGCAGGCTTTTGCAGCTTCCCTAGCCCAGCCACGCTGGGGATTTGGGGAACTGAAGCAGTAAACTTCCAGCGAGCTGAATTATTTTTAATTTATAAGGAAATTGGTTTGCCTCCCGCTGGGAGATAAGATCTTTAAATGCACCCGCTGGAAAATTGCATTTTCTAATTGTCTTATTTTTTTGGCTATTATTTTAATACTGTGCTGCTGGGAAGCCTCTCCGTCACCTCGCTCTGTGCAGAACGGCGGGTTATCTATAGCATCGAGGCCCGTTATTGCTGTGTCTCTGGGTGACCTCATTGCTTTGAGCGGCTGATAAAAATGCAGCGCTGGAACTGAAGGGCCGTTCAGGTCCGTGGGCCTCCGCGATTCAAAGCACCCTGGATGCTCACTTAGGTGGGTCAGCCTCTCGTGACGGAGGAGCCTCTCTGAGCAGGAGGAGATGGTGGCTGTGAGCTAGCTCCTACCAAAACCTCATTGACTGGGGTGGTGCCGTCCAGGATCTACACATAGACTGCGATGGTGATCAGCTTTCTGTTGCAACACAGTGGTAATGAGGCCTGGGTGCAGGGGGGGGAAGAGAAGGAGATGTTAAGCACAGATAGTGCGCTGTTTGCAGAAGCCATAGCAGTGTTGTCACTGGGGCTTTATGAGACATTGGTACATTTTTAGCAACACTGAGTGATGAGCTCAGCTAGACACCCAGGAGCTCAGACCCTCTCCGAGCTTTGCAGACATTCGGGTCTGCAAGGTTTTAGATCTGAGCAGTAGGCATCAGGCACATTTACCCCACTGCTGCCCTTTGCCCCCTGGCTGAGAGCTCTCGAGGGAGTGGTGTTAGAGCCGGTCCTATCCCAGGAGTCCTAGGAGCCTCCTGGACGAGGCGGGCTGACCCCATGGGGCTATGTGACACATCACCGATTCACAGCGCTGTCATGCTGTGATGCTAGGAGGATGCAGGAAATGACCAAGTGCAGGGTAATGAAGCTGCTCCCTCTTTTTCGGCCAGCAACTGCTCCCCCCCGCCTCTCCTTGACCCTCCTACCTCTCGCCCTTTGCTGAGCCATGTAGCTGTCTGTGCCGGTTTTCAACCCACGATGAAAGCACTTGTGAAGGCAGTTGCAGTTTGGACTCTGCCTGTCCGAGAAGAAAGGCAAGGGCTGTTCAGGGCCGTGGCTGAGGTTGCCAGGCCAGTGTCGGGGCATAGTCAGGCTGCTACAAGGGGGCTATGCACCGGCTTGAAATCCATAGGCCTTTCCAAAGCCAGAAGTGTGTGTGTGCGATGAAGAATCTGCCCTTTCCAATGGCATCAATCGCCTCTTCTTGGCCCCGTGGGGTCATGACATATATGACTCTGCCCCGACACAGCTCCAGGACTGAGTATTGCCCGGCCTGGGCTTCAGCCCAGAGATGTCTGGGGGCAGCACGGGGGGAATAGTAAAAAACCTTTGCAGTTTTGCTCTCATCGGTGCCTCTCCTTTCCGGCAGAGGGCAGCATTAACCACTCATTTTGCCTTTGTTCCCTACCTGAAGGCTCTGCAGATGACTGGCTCTGTGTGAACGACCCAAATATTGCAGGGGGTGAGGGGGCCGTGCCTTTCCCATCTTCTCTGACTCTCCCGAGGACGTGCTCTCGGCTGGCTGTGCTCTGCTTTACCCTCCTGCTTACCCCAGCACTTGATATGAGCTGGTGCTGCATGGAGAGGGCTGGGTGGGTGGGATAGAGGAACAGCAGAAGTGACTCCTCTTGTTCATCTCCCACATCTATTGGGTTGGGGCCGAGGAGGATACTGGAGGCTGGGGAACATGGAGAAAGCCCATGTCAGGGCGAAATATTAAGGGTCCCCAAAAGATTTTAGTGCCCCTTATGTTGTTATGTAGACCCCGGGGTATGTGGGTGGGCGTCTCTTGGCAAAGGTGACTGGGTGCGGAGAGCAGCGCATGGAGCAGCCTGTCGTTTCAGCCTCCCTGGGAGCTTGGGGAAGGGGGTCAGTTCCCAGGTGCATCTGTTTGGGGAATGAGATGACCCCCATCAGCCCTTAGCTTTGAGCAGCCAGGAAGTCTTCTAGTTGGGATGGATGAGGCCATATAATGGGGAAACATGTAGGGTTTCCTCTCGGAGGCTGGGGGAATAAGGGAGGCTGGCAGAGCCAAGAGATCTAACCAGGAGTTCAGACCAAGAGGCAGTCAGCTCTGCAGCTGCCAGGACTGCCTCTTGGTGGGGGGACAATGAGATGCGAGTGGGGGGAAAGGACGACGATCCAAGACCTCCGTGGCAGGCAGCTGCTTGGCAAACCAGACCTAGAGGCCCAGCAGCAGGCAGCTGTGCAAGTGGGGTGAGACGGGCTGGTGCCTGGAGCAGGGCAGGGGGGAGATCCAATTAACTTCACATCCTTGGCTTGCTTTGGCATTGGAGAGGCT
>JAGPOW010001614.1:2142240-2155160 GCA_030014935.1 Caiman crocodilus
TAGCATGGCATAGGGGATTCTTGGCTCTGTTTGCATATGAGGCTTTGAGGGCAGAAGCAGGGGGCACGAGGAGGAAGGGGGATGCAGAGGGGCCATGGGTGCAAGCCCAGGCTCAGGTGACCATATGCCATGGGCCAACCACTTGAAATTCAGGGAGCAAGCGACAAGGTGCTGGCAGCTCTTCACTAAAGCCTTCCCTGTCCACCTTGGTGATGTTCAGTGAGAGGGGCAGGGATGCAGAGGAGACCCAGAAGCCTGTTTCCCATGCCATGGCCCTGCCTGCCCCAGCGAGCAGGATCTGCCTTTCCTTTCCCAGTTCCTGCTGCCCTCTTGGCCTTCCCCTACCCCTTGTCAGCTGTAGTGCTGGGTGCTCCTGGGCCTCGTTTTCTTCTGTCACGGAGAGATTGAGGCAGTCCCAGTACCAGATGCTGAGCTGAGTTTGTGGAGCATCTGGTAGAGCCAGGTCTAACGTTGATAGAGCCTGAGGTCTGCTTTTCCAGCCAGCTGTGGCTGGTTCTTGTCTCTGAGTTGTGCTGCTTGAGGTTGGGGTTAGTTAGGACGTGAACTGCCAGAGGCTGGGGTGCACCCAGGAAAAGAGATGGTTCCCACGATGTCCGGGAGCTAAAATAGGTTTGATGAAAAACGTGCATCCACCACAATGGCGTACAGCAGCCGTCGAGCGCTGCCCACATACAATCACATGGGTACGGGCTCACAGGATCTGCCTCTCTGGCACCTGGGAACCCAGGAGACTTGTACAGCCCAGCTGTGGGGACCGCAATTGGGAAATGCCTTCTTCAGCTGCCCGTCAGCATGGTCACCCTGGGCTCCCGCAGCCTGCCTGGGTTCACACACTGTCACGACTGGGAATGGGGACTTGGGGTGTGAATTCAGCAGGGTGGAGTCTGGCACACACATAGGAGCCTGCATAGAGGGACTGGATGCTACCGCCTGCTGCAGGGAGGTACAGCATCTCCACTGTGGGGCTGGGGCCAGCTGGGATGCGCAGATGCATGGACCAGCTGAAGCAAATGGATGCTGGTAAACGGGTGCATCCCAGAACGCATTGTGTGGACTGGCTGCCACTGGTTGGGACACTGCCGTGTACCCCAAGCGGGTGGGCTATTGCAACGGCAACATGCTGGCATGACGTGTGCCAAGGAGCGGGTACTCGGCTCCACTGGCCAAGGCAGAGCGGGTGATGGGCCCACGGACCAAGAGCCGACCAGCTCGGGTGCTGTTGTGGGAGTTTCTCTTCAATGGGGAACTTGTCAGATGGTTCCTAAATCCGATCGGCTTCCAGAAGAGGGAGATCTGCTCCTGTGGTGAGACTTAAGAGGCACCTTAAGACCTGAGCCCAGGCAGCATCTCTATGCTTGGACTGGATAAGGCTTGAGGGCTAGAAACAGGTGCAAGGGAGATGGCCACAGGGCAGGCATGCCAGGAAAATCAGCAAGGCAGCTAAGCAGGGGCCTGCCTGCCGGCATGACTCTCCCTCTCCCTGGGCTACAGCTGACAGCAGAGGCAGCACTGAAAAGCAAAAGCCGATAAGAGAAGGGTAGGACTGTGTACGTGGTTCACTCTTAATCGACCTCCCACTTTCCCTGGGGCTGAGCGGAAAAGCCTAAGCTTGGTGCTATTTATAAGACCATATTTATAAATGCGGCATTAATAATGAATAATAGATTAATAGCAGTGGCAGTGTGTTAGCACACATGCATTAATCATTTATTAGTTATTAATCAGCAATTGATTCTTCTCCCGCGGTTGTTTTGTAGCAGACTCTATTAAGGATTTGAAAGTCGCCGGCAAGCAACTCCCCCCTGCAATCGATAGCGATTCAGTAGCCCATCAATTCACGTTGGGAAGGGAGCAGAGCTGCAACCCTAATGTAAATTATGCCTATTAGCTTGTCCTCGTGCGCTCGCTGAAAGACTTGCATGCCCCACGTCGTGACAAACGGGCTAAGGTCTGAGTGCTCATTATTTCTCGTTCCTTTCCCATCAGCTAGGGTCAAAGTCAAGAGCCCTGCTCAGGGCTGGTCTGCAGGGGGTCCTCAGGAACGGTCACCTGAAGTGACTTGGAAAGTAGATTAGCTAACCATTATTAAGCCCCTGTGTGGACACTTATTCGCCGTTAAAACAACCGCGATTCAATTCCCGTTCCCTCATCTCCAAGGAGAATTGACTGCAATTGAATTAAGGCTGCTTGACTTCTGAATAAGCGTGTCTACACGGGGCTGGTGACGCCACATTAAAATCTCTCTCTTTGCATGGACTTCTCCCAGGGTCCCGTGTTGGCAGGCTCTTAGACGGGGCTGCATACAGCATCACACTCGGCTTGAACTCGCTTTCATTTCTTAGCATGGCTTATCATGCTTCACTAGCGCGCTGCGGAGCGCCGGTCCCGGAGCAGCGTGCTAGGTGCTGTACAGACGCCGCGGCGTAGGAGATAAAGCAGCAGGTGGCCGCAGATAGACGGGGGAGTGCGGCGAAGGTTTGCAGGAGCCTTTGCTACCTAACGCTGCCGCTGCCACGTAACTATCCTCAGCCTGGCCTGTTGCAGGGGTGGGACGGCTGTTTTGTTTTACTGGGTGCGTGCGTGGACGCCAGGCCGACAGCCCTGCAGAGTAGGGGCTGCAACAGGTAGAGCAGGCACGGCGAGGGTCTCGCCCTGTCCTCAAGCCTCGTGGTCCAAGAAGCCCCCTGGGGCATGAGGTTGAGAGCACCGTGGAGAGCCCCCAAGCAGCAGGCTCTTTTCTCTGCCCCAACCAGGGGCTGTGTGACCTCGCCTGGTGCTGGCAGGCGAACGCCTCCTTGGTGGTGCAGATTAAGAGTCTCCGCAGAGTCCTTGCGGCCGTTGCTCTCTTCCCTTGCGGCCTGGGGCAAAGCCGCGGCGCTCATGACATTGCTCCTGATTAAGCAGCCCTCCTCCATCGCCCCCGGGTCGCACGAGCAGAGCTGGGGTGGAGTGCAGCCCTCGCTGGGGAGCACCCGCACCAGAAAGGGGCTCCCTCCCTCCTCTGGGGATTGTAACCCCCGTGCTGCCCCGTCCCTCCTGTTGGGGGGAAGGAAATGACACAGGAGCCAGCGCTGGTTTTTTCCCCCAGGTGTATTTCACATGCTTCTTACATATAAAAAATGCGCATGTTCTGGGCTGACGAACCCTTCCGCGGGAGCCGGCGGGAAATTCCCAGCTCCCCCATTTTCATGCCTCCCCCCTCCCCCCGAGAATTACAGACAAAACCAGACACTGAACAAGGACTTGCTGTGCAGATGACACCGTAGGGACTCTGGACACGATGGCATGCATAGCTCGGGAGAAAGGAGGGGGCAGGATCAACTTAGCATGCTCAGGGGCATGGGTCCAAGGCAGAGGCAATGATGGGACAGGGTGAAAACAAAGGAAGAAGTTCCCAGGCTGGAAGTCCAAGGGCAGAAATGTTGGCATCTTCAGCAATGGATAGAAATAAGCCCTGCTTCTTGCCAGATGGCAAGGGAGAGGAGAGGGATGGCGTGATATCAATGGCCAGCTGAAGACATGCAGCAGGGGTGTGGACGAGGAGCAGAGCCCCGAGCACAGGCCTGTTTCGCTGCTTGTCTCTTGGTACAGCATCTGGCCTATGTGGATCTGAAGGTTAACATACAAGTGGGGGTCAGACCCGTGCCTGTTTGCTTCTAGGGCCCATGTCGCAGGGACATGGGCCTTAGAGAGACGCTGGGGCCTGGATGCTGGTGTCCAAGATTGGGCCGTTGGGGCTGTATGTGTAGAGTTGCAGAACCATGTCGGAGGTGCAAGCAGGGGGAACTGGTCCAGGAGTCCCTTCACTGTCCCGGGTGATCGCTGCACCTGGCTAAAACCCCACGGTTGGGCAGGTCTCAAGGCTCTGTCACGGCAGGAAGAACCCACTTCATCAGGTACCACATCGTTGTGCTGACGGCCACATATGACCGCCCCACACCCCACATGCTAAGAGGCACCAGGCCACTTGGGCTAAGGCCCATGCTGAGCAGAGCTGTGGGAACAGCCCAGTGCAATGGCTGATGCCAGGGGCAGCGCCCAAGGGGAAGATGCCCAGGTGCCAGTGCATTTCATGACTGATGGAGCTGGGGGTTTGTGGCCTCCCAGGGCTGCACAAGGGGGGTGACGGTTGGTTGCTTGCTCCTTTGGGAGCATGATGCTCCTGCACCAGTCCTGGAGGCAGGCACTGGGGAAGGATGCAGCCCTGGAGACCCCCCCGCTGCGATCTGCATAGGCAGCCTGTGCACCCAGATATTTGCTTGAGGGCTGGCTCCCTTCCTGACTGCCAATCCCTTGCTGGGGCAGAAGTGACCACAGGGCTATTCAGGAAGGAAGAGAGGAAGCCCACAGCCTAGGCTGGTGGCATGCAGGAGACACTGGGAGGGGAATGGAGGATATGCTGCGCCTGGCAATGAAGTTCGGTGCGGGAGGGTCCGCAGGGGAGAGGGCAGTGCTTGGCGTCCAGCAGTACAAGCCCATGGGTTAATTTGCACTGATATTTATGCTTCCAATTTCTCACGGGCTTTTTAACCACCATTTGTGGGGCCAACCATCAGCATCATCATCACAATGACAAGTATCAGCTCAGGCCCTGCCTCGAGGAGACCTGCTCTGCTTTGCCACTGAACAGCCACGATCTTTGCTCGTCTCCCACAGCCTCAAAGAAGAACTGTGTCAGGAATTGGGCACCTGCCTGTGGTCATCTTAAGAGGCGCTGCAGTTGCGTGGCCACAGAGAGAGGGAAGGGGTCAAGGCTGCCAGCGAGACCCTGGGGCTCCTGACTCGGCTGTGCACGCTCGTGCTGCTGGGCCGTATCTTTCCGCATGGTCTACGTGCTGCAAGTGCAACAGCCAGGGGAACTGAGGGTATCCATGCAGTCAACTTGTCATGTCCAGCCATGGTGCCTTCTCACACCGGGCTACTCTGGGCCCAGGATAGCCCCACAGCAGGCTAATTAGCACGGGGTAAGCTAATCGGCTGGTCTAATTAGCTCGCCTGAATAACTGGGGTTAGGACATGGCCTGCCCAGGGCAGTGCAGGGCATTTGAGGGTGCTGCTGCTAGGCATGGTAAACTTCCAGCTCCATTGCTGTCCACCGCCTCTGTGGTCCTGGGGCTGCAGCAAGTGACTGCACTGCACGGCTTCAGGGAGAATAGCCCATTTTGGAAGCGGGGCCTCTAGGGGCAAGATAAATCGGGGAAAAAAAAATACCAGGCTTTTAGAAACAGGCAAAGAGCCAGAGCCACAGCTCCTCCGAGCAGTGAGGCAACGTCGGCTGTGCAGGGCAGGAGCCTGGGGGCCAGATCTGGTCTGGACGGGGATCGTGGACAGTGGCTGTTCTGCCGGGAGGAGCTGCCGAGTGTTACACGGGCAAGCGTCTTTCTGGCCTGGACTCTGGGCACAAAGCAGCCTCCTCTTGACTCCAGTGGCTATCTCCTTGTTGCAGAGGCATTTGCTGTGCATAGAAATGGGCCCTTTGCCTCCTGTCCCTGCTGCCCTGTGCCCTGAGGAAGCCTCAGCTCCCCATGCACGATCACTCCCTGTGCAGATCGCGGTGCCGCGGGCAGAGAAGGCCTCTACTTTCCCAGAACTGGTTGAGCAAAGACCCCGTTCATTCCTGCACCCTGCTGCTTAAGGTAAAGGTGACGCTCACAGCGAGACAGGGCCGTGGACACGGCACAGCATTCACCTGTGCTCGTCCAGAACGAGACCCCCGCACGATCCTGCCCCTCTTTCACACCCCGCTATCTCCTCCAGCGCGCCCAGCACCTTGCAAACAACAAACCACAAATTCAGCTTCACCTCCACGAAGCAGGGCAGTAAAATGCTAGCATGCCGAATAAATAATAGCAAGCAGGGACGGCTGCATGTAAGGAGAGGGAGGCCCAGAGAGGAGAAATGGCTTGTTCTGGGGTTGGGGAGCGCCGCAAAGGCAGAGCGGGCAAGAACGGCGGCATCCTGGCTCCCGTTCTTCACCGCTAGATGGCATTGCCTTCTCAACCCTTCTCCTGGCAGGCATGGCTTTTGCTGGACCAATTGATTAGCTGGGAGAACTGTTGTTATTGAGGCTTCCCGCATCTTTCCGCAGGCCCGGAAAGGAAGCAGAGACGGCAGAGCGGAGGAAGGGTAGCTTGTACCTGAATCCTTGTCTAACATCTCTCCCACCTCATCATCCATTAAAGATATCGCCTCCCCCCAAAAAAACCCTCCCCGTTTGCTGCTTGCATACGTCCTGGCCCATCGCGGCTACAACAACACGCCCGTCCTACCTAACGAGAGGCACCCAAACAGCGTCGAATCCTGGGTGCGGGGTGTGGGATGGGTGCGCTGCAGTGACGGAGGGCCTGCCAGCTCTGCTTAACACAAGGAACGGGGAGGCTAACGAGAAGACAGGTGGCAGAAGGCTGCTCCTGATGGAAGGGACCTGACGAGCCAGCTGCACCGTCCAGCAGCACCGTCCCCGGGGCAGGAAGGAGCCGGTGCCGTCGTGACTAAATGCACGAGTGCCAACCCGGAGGGCTGGCAACCCGGAGTGCCAACCTCCGCCTCCACCGCGCTGTCTGGCCAGCACCAGCAAGCCCAGCCACACCGACGCAGGAGGTGCGCTCGCTTCCCCGCCTGTCCTGCCCCGTCTTCCTCTTAGAAAAATAATCTCCCACCATATGGGCTGTCTTGGGCTGACACGCTCAATGTTTTCACTTCAGCTCCACCAGACAGCTGCTTAATTTGTTAACAGAAAATGTTGTGGCACAAATGTATCATCAACAAGAGCTATTATTAGTTGCTGGGGATGTACAGGCGCGTGTGCGCGCACACATACGCACGCACGCGCACACACGTAAGTGTGCACGCACGCTCACGCGCACACAGACACGCACACACACACATACCAGACCTCTGTTCCCTCGGTGACAGCGGGCGGCAGGGCTGATGGAGATGGCCAAAGCGGGGCGGACTCGCTGTGCTGAAGGGCTCTCTTCTTGTTCCTCTGCGGGGGCCTTGGGGGAGAGGAGGGCAGGAGCCTTTGCTTTGACATTGGCTAAGTATCTGTTTATTTTCCAACCTTATTACTGCCCCACAGGCACAAGACCATCTGGCCCTGTTTTTCCACTGTCTAGAGGGTCTCCACGGGCCCTGCAGACCTTGAAAAGCGAAGCACGGTGCTGGCTGGGCAACGCAGAGACTGCCTCGATGCAGAGGAATCTGAGCTGCCGAGTCAGGGGGACGGGACCACTTTCTTTAGGGGTCAGGCTCTCTGTCCTGCTTTTGCGACCTGCACCACTCTTTTGGCTCGCAAGGGTTCCCTCTCTGCTGGCCCGGCTCTCCGGACTGCCCCCAAACTCCGCACGCACATTAGCGCAAGTGTAAATGCTCGCCTAACTTTGCAATTGCGATACGTGTGCAATCAGACGGACAGTCTGATTCACTGCCGGACACAACATTCCCCGTCATCTCGGGACGGGGACGCTGTCGGCTTGGATCCGCCCTGCATCTCTCCCCGCTTCACTGGAAGGAGCAGGAATGGGGACCTCCATAACTCTTCCATCACTGGTAGTGCAAACGTCCCCCCTTCTGCTCAGCCACGGAAGCAGCTGATGGGCAGCAAAGCCGCAGCTCTTCCCTGTTGCGTCGCTCCCTTCCAGGCCCAGCCTAGCGGACTCTGCTCTCATGGCTTGGCTATAGGCGGCGCGAGGTTTACTGAACCAGCTCCAGCCTCTTGCTTCACACCATGAGGACCAAGTCAGGCAGGCAGGGTCCGCGCCGCTTAGCATGCTTTTGCTGAGCAGCCTTTGTGGGGAAGGAAGGGGAGTGATGAGAGCGGGGAAAGCAAAGAGGCTAGCGGCCATGAGACCGTCTCAATACCCAGCGATTGTTTGAAGCACCCCATTGAGACCAGGTTTGAGCCACCCCTCCTTAACCTGTCCCAGCTGCGCCTGCACCTGTCAGGGGCCCGGCAGCTGGTAGCCCCTGCAAGGGCACGAGCGAGCCCGATGTAGCTTGGGGGACTGACTGTCAGGCCCTTCTTGACCATACACGAGCGCTGGGCCTGGCCATTACTGCCGGAGCCTGTTCCTCTCCCCCAGCTACATCTCTTCCTACTGACCCTAGACCCCATGGCTGTTGCCTCATTTCTTCTAGCTTCTAGTGCCCGAACCCTCTCACGTAATGCAGGACAGAGCCACGTCGTGGCACTGACATTTGCACAGAACCGCGTGCCTGGGAGGAACCGCAGAGCCGGGCTATTATTGCTTGTATTCACAGATGCCCCTTATTAAAAATGCTAGAAAGAGCTCTTCCAAGGCACAGCAACTCCCCAGCGTGGCCCCGCGCTCGCTCTAGCTTCCCAGGCCAGTGCGTGGGCTGGCGTGGCAGCGGCCCTCTCCCCGCTGCGCCCGTGTCCGTGGTTGCACAGGAAGACTTCAGTTGGAAATTTGTTAAAAAAAACATTTAAAAATGAGCCATAAAACAACAACTGAGAAAGGGTCCGAGATTGTCTCTTAAAAAAGGGGGAAGCAGGTTCTCCAGGCCCAAACGCTGCTCGCCTTGCTGTCGGAGAAATGCATAGTTGATACAAAAAAATGTCAGCTACATCAGGAGGCCGCCACAGCCGCGGGGCTGGGGGAGCACCTCCTCGAGCCCCTTCTGCCCTCTCCGGCGTGGAGGTGTGGGGGTCCTAGAGCTCACGGAGGATGGGGGGGCGCTCGGAAAAGGAGCTAAGCTGCAGGAGCAGGCACCTGCACCTCCGACGGTGCTCAATCCAGTTTTGTGGCAAGGCCAGGGAAGTGAATCACTTCCTCTTCCCATTTGCTTCTGAGCCCTTGTGTGGACCTGAGCCAGTGTCCCGGCAGAAGCGGGTCCCTCTGTGAGTCCTGCTGCCTTGGTCCTCAGGAGAAGGACCCGCCCGAGGAAATGAAGCCATCACCGGAAAACAAAGGATGCTCCGACGCCTCCCTCCCCCCTCCCCGTCCTGGGTTGGCCACGTTGGTGGCTGGCAGCGGCGGACAAGCAATTACCCTCTCCCGGAGGCACTCAGATCATCTTCATGTTGAACTTCCTGGCGCCTCCCTGGCCGGTGGTGGTGGTGGGACCATCCACTTTGCGGAAGGAGTACTCCACGGAGAAGTTGTTCTTGTGCTGCCCCCGACCCCGGCTCCAGACAAAGAGGAGCAGGAAGCAGAAGAGCACCACCCCCAGGAAGGTGATGCAGCCCATGGCAGTGGACACCAAGATGGTTTTGAGGTCCAGTGTAAACTTTAAGAAGACCTGCGTGTCGTTGTGGAAGGTGTCGTTGAACTCGCTGAGGTACAAAGTCCGGTTTGCATACAAAGAGCTGTCAGCTGGGTGCCCCTTCACCGTCAGGGTGGCAAAGTAGGTGTCGTTGCCCCCCGCATTGCTAGCGATGCATATGTATGTGCCGCTGTCTTGGACTTGGGCAAATCGGATTTCTAGTGTGCCCCCAGGGAGGACTGTTGCTCGCCCTGTGCTTTTGGTCGTGATCATCCTGTGCTGAGGAGAGACCCAGACGATGGAGGGGACGGGCTCTCCGTCGGCTCGGCAGAGGAAGGAGACGGACTGCCCCTCGCGGGCTGTTATGTGCTGCAGCTTTCGGTCCCTTATTTTGGGCTTTTGGCAGGTGAAGTACTCGAACAGTATGGAGTCTGGGAAGTCACGCAGGGCATTGCCCTGGATCTCTGGCGGCGAGGAGCACATGGGCTGCTGCCCATCGAAGTTGAGTGTCTTTCGGCGCTGTAGTATCCAGAGGAGGCGGCAATCGCAGGCCAATGGGTTCCTGTCCACGCGCAGAGTCTCCAGGGTGTTCACAGAGTGGAAGGTGCTCTCCTCCAGGGTTGTAAGGAAATTGTTGGAGAGGTTGAGGAGGCGGATTTGCCTCAAGCCAGAGAACGCTTGAGGCTCCACTAAGACCAAGAGAGCACCCACGATGTGAAGCTCTTGAAGCCTAATGAGGTCCTTGAAGGAGCCCTTCAGCACCGTGTTGATGGGGTTGTAGGATAAGTTCAGGTACCTGAGGTACACAAGGTTCCTCAACGCAGCTGTGGGCACGGCCGTGATGTTGGTGTACGTGATGGACAGAGATGTGAGATTCAGTCCTTGGAAGCTGGTGGGTGAGATGTCCTCCAGCAGTGGCCAGTTGTCAATCTCCAGCCGCAAGAGATTGTAGAGCTTCTTGAAGTTCTGGTCCTCCAGCGAAGCGATGCTGAGGTGTCGGAGCCGAAGGACCTCCAGGTTTTGGAGGTAGGAGAGGGATTCTGCAGAGATGGCTGTCAGGTTGCATTTCTCTATGGTCAGCTGCTCCAGTCCCAGTAGGCCAGAGAAAGCCCTTTGGGAGATGTACACCAAGTCATTGTCTCCCACCTCCAGGTTCTTCAGGTTCCTCAGGTCTTGAAACATGTAGTCCAGCAGGATGACGATTTTGTTTTCACTGATATCCAAGAGGGTGAGGTTGGCCAGCTTGGTGAAGACCCCAGGCGGGATCAGCTTGAGCTGGTTGCCTCGCAGCCGCAAGGTCTGTAGGTTGAAGAGGTTGCTGAAGGCTCCTGGCTCCACATTGGTGATGATGTTCTCGCTGAAATCGAGCTCCTCCAGCAAAGGGTAAGGGGACAGGTCCCCAGGGTTCAGGCAGCGGATCCGGTTCTTGTTTAGCTCCAGGATCTTAGTCTCGGTGGGGATCCCTTCAGGGATGGAGGTGAGACGCTTGCGATGACACACCACGGACTTGATCTGAGGGGCACACTCACAGCGTGCTGGGCAGGCGGCCACCCGGGCTGTGCTTAGGAGAATCAAATGGAGGCCCAGGACTGGAAGCCAACATGTCATTGTGTAGAGCATGATCTTACGGTCGCGCTACCATTCTCCCATGCACCTGCAAGAGCAAGACAGGGGCAATGTTAGTTGGCCAAACCCATGTGATACTAGCAAGCTTCTACACAGCTGCAAGCCCAGATGATGGAAAGCTGGTCCCGCCATCATGTTTTCACACTGCTCTGCTCAGCCCAACAACTTTGCTGCAGGCTATCTCATGCTTAGTTATTAGCCTAGTGAGGGGTACGTAGAAAATACGAATTCTTAGCCCTCTCCAACTTCAGAGCTGTGTACCAGCTAAGTTTTACAACCCTCACATGAGATACCAGCACCACTTTAAAGACAGAGATCCTGAGGCACAACCAGGGTAGAGCTGTCCCACAGCAAAGGCTAGATCAGAACTCCAGAGGGCCTGACTCAAACCTAGGTTTCAGACCATGCTAGCACTTCAGAGGCCTCTAACACTCAGATATGTTGGACTGCAAGTCAGAATAACTCTATTGATTTAATAGCACTAAGCTAGTTTCACACTGAAGGCAGAGTTGAGCCCTGAACAGGGATGGACAATTATTTTGGGTGGAGGGCTGCTTACCGAGTTTTGGCCAGCCGTCGGGGGTTGCATTTCCCTCTGCGGTGCAGGGAAGCAGGAACAGCCCCATGGTCCCAGGCCAGAAGCCTCTGCTAGGCAGGAGCTTCTGGTTTGAGGGGAGGGTGGGATTGGGCAGGCCTTGCTGCTGGGTTCTGCCAATGGCTTCCCCTGGGTCCTACTGCCCCTGGCTCCTGTCATCTTTGACAGGCAGCCAGCAGTAAATAAATATTCATTTTCTAAATTTTTTAGGGGCTAGATAGAATGGCCTGGTGGGCCAGATCTGGCCCCTGGGCCATGCTTTGCCCACCCCTGCCTTAGCAAAACACTAGCTAGGCATGAGCTTTCTCAGGGCACATCAGCTTTCAAGGCTCTGTTCCTGGGACACCCTTTTGAACATCAAGGTGCTGCAGCTACAGGCGGTATGTTCAGCCAATTTAGTTACAGCACCTCTGCTTGGCGTGACTGTAGTACAGACTGGCCTTTGGTAAGCCTGGTGCAGTTGCTTTGTGCAGACCAGGTGTGTTGTGACCGACGCATGCAGAGGGAGAGAAGACATGTGGGACTAGTGTACTAGGGCTGTGGCTATATCGCAAAAGGAAGGGGTGATTGCCGCCTGGGTCTCCGGCAGGCTGGTACTCTGGTTGCTAGCCTACAGCATTACATCAGCATTGCCCCTAATCTGGGCTGGATAGATTGACACTAAGGTGGATATGCCTGCCTATATCACAGGCACATCTCATGCAGCCCAACCCACTATATTCTCTCATCCCCTCATGAACCCATGTGACCCCTTTTTGCTATGGTCCAGGCCCATGGGGTTTTTCTGGGGCCAGTGTAATATTGTGCAGGATTCCCGTCGTTGCATGCGTGCTGTCTCCATCCAGGGCACAGGCTGTTTGTACAGGGCAGATCAGAGAGACCCTAAAAAGTTTGCCACCGCTTGCACAGTGCTTCCTTTGTAGATTAGGATTACTACCAGTCTCCATCCTCTGGCCAAAAACACACAGGCCTTGACCAGGTCTGTCCTCCAGCTGATGAAACACTGTCCTTGTTCTGGAGGGATTAATATCTTTCCATCACCGTAGCTTTTCTCTGGGATCCCCCAGTGCCACACATGCTTCTCTTCCCTCTGTCCTGGCCCATGCCTCTTTGTTCTCTGTCCTTTTCTGTGTAGCCTGCAATGTTCCATCTCTGTTATGACCTTGAGCACCTGGGGAGATACAGGGGGGACTGGTGGGGCACTAGGGATTCGGCTGCAGGGATCTGATGTGTAGCATCGTCAAATTACTGAGAAAAATGAGTTTGTCTGGTGGTGAGATGTCCGTGAGTGACGTTGCACAAGGAATGTGGTGCCAATGAGTGTTATTTCACACCAATGGAGAAGTCACTGTTCTTATTTTTAGTAGCAGTAATAGGATTGTGGTAACATTTAGCTGGGGGGGGGGGGGGGGGGGGGGGGGGGGGGGGGGGGGGGGGGGGGGGGGGGGGG
>JAGPOW010001614.1:2155260-2169215 GCA_030014935.1 Caiman crocodilus
CCCCCCCCCCCCCCCCCCGTCCCAAACAATGATCTCATTGTTAGGTGCCGTGCAAACACAGAAGTAAAGGCAGTCCTTTCTCTCAGGAGCTTGGAATTCAGTGCTTGACCATCTAAGTATTATTTGTTTCAGCACTGCTGGGAGCCCAAGGCTGTGGATGTCAGAATAAATAGATAACTAGAAACCAAGGCAAGGCAGCCAAATCAGGGCTCAGGTCAGTTCTCTGCCCATAGCAAACACCTTCAGGAGTGCCCAGCTGTCCAGGGCCTGAGGGGCTGTGCAAAAGCCTCCCAGTTCCCCAGACCAGAGGTAATCTTAATTCAAACCTTGTCCACTTCCTTCTCTGGGGACGCCTGATGGCTCCCGTCACAGCATCTGCCAGGAGCCATCGTACGAGCCTGCCTGCCTTGCTTGTTCCTCCTGTCTCTTCCAGTCATTTCCTATGACCAGACCCTCCTTCTGCAACTGGCTATCACTGCTCCAGCCGACAGTCCACTAATAAGCTGCCCCTTGCTAGCGCGTGGCACTGCAATGCTTGTATCCGCTGGAGCTGCATGGCTGTTGCCTGCACCATTGCTCTTGGGGGGTGGTTAGCTCCACCTGACTTCTAAGCACTTTGAGCACTTTATGGATAGGAACAATTGAACCTCACACCTGCTCCACCCCTCTATATACCCATCCTGCAGGAGGGGAAAAACGAGGTGCAGGGAAGGAAGGTATTAACCTTCCAGGATCACGTGGCGTCACAGCCGAGAGCATGCAGTGCCCAACTGGCCTGACATCCAAACTCAGCTCCTCCGTGCCCCTGTATCACAGTTGGGCTCAGCTGGCGAGGGAAAAATGAGGGCCACGAGCTCCGAAATGCCTGACAAGCAACAGCAGACAGCAGAGGAGGGAGCGTGAAGTGGCCTGGCGCTCCTCTACAATCCTCCTGCCCACTCAGCAGTGCTGGTGACAACAACAGGTGGGAGCTGAGAATGGGCCATGTTCGGCTCGGGAGCTTTTGAAAATATGAAGCCGGTGCCATTCCTTATCCGCAGCTTTATGCTTCCAAATCCCTTCAAAAAAACCCTAGACTTTGGCTCCTGAAACATGCTGGCGCCTTGATGATCTTCCCCCTTATTAAACCCATCTCTGTCACTGCCACTGTGGCCAGCCCCAGCAGAGAGGCCATGAGCTTTAGGGGCCTGACTCCCCATCCACCTGGGAGGTGGCTACCCTAAGGTACTGGGGAGTCGCATAAACATTGCTTTCCCTCACCCAGATGCAGAAGGAAGGTGAGTCTCTGGGGAGACCAGTCCGATGCCCTCGGAGAAGCTCCATCCATCCCCATCTGGTTATTCAGAAGCTTTATAGCTAAACCTCTTTGCTTCTCTTCATTGCCTGGGATCAGGGCAGTTAAAGGGGAGAGACACGTGGGGTACGTGAGTGCTTGCAGGTTCGCCTGCAGAGGGGGCAATCAGAAAAGGGGCCTGTTTGGCCAGTGGTGTAACAGGTGGGGTCTCCATCACTACCAGCGGAGCAGCAGGCGCTGGGGACAATATGGGGAGCTGACGCCCGCCGGGGTCACCAAGCCACAGTGCCTCCTGGCTGCTCATGGCCTGAGCTCAAGATGCCTTCACTTGGTCATATGCTGTAAGACATCTCTATAGGCCGTCAGTGAACTTATGGGGACGCGAGCTGGGCTGGTCTTCCGAGCTGTCGAGTGGCATGGGCGGGAGCGCCGCCTTGCAGATGCTGCTGGCCACACTCCCTGGAGGCCCGCAGGCACGTGCACGTGCTTGCCCATGTGTGCATGGGTATGAACACGCCCATGCGTGGGTATGCACACGGGTCGTGTTCAAACATGCCCTCTGGCGCACGCGTGTCCATAACACGTGCTGTCAAACTGGGGATCCAAGGGTGGCAGGCCGGAGACCAACCCCTTCTGTGGACACAGCTGAGAAATGCGTCTTGCTCCGGGACAATGCAGGATGCCATGTGCAAAGGCAGAGCAGGTCCCTTTCAGCACTGGAAGCACCAGTGGGAACCTGGGAGAAGGGGCAGCGCCAAAGCACGCTCCAAGAACCTGCTGCTAAGCAGGGACGGTATCAAGCACCAGGCCCCTGCCTGCCCTGGAAGAGGATGCCATGCATGGTGCCAACCATGCAAGTGCAAAGAGCCAGGCCAGGGCCCCAGTGTGTGGTGTGCTTGGATCTGAGCTCTCTGGGTGGGAGTCAGGACGGGTGCTCTGATGGAGACTTTTATCCCAACAGCTAGGCGCTGTTTCCAGTGGGAAAGGGGCTAATTGGTGTTGCACCCATATAGACAGCCTCTGGGGGATGCTGGCCCTGGCGGGGGCGGTGCAATGGGACTTGCACTTGGCGGGGCTCCCTCTGGCTATCAGGCGGGCTTTGGGGTAGGGAGTGGTGGGCTTTGAATGATCTGGGGAGGGGTGGGGTTGAGCTGAACATCCAGGATTGCGTGTCCACCCTGGACGGCTCTCCAGCTCCTTATTGCTGGAGTTACCGGGAAGTGGCAAGAGGCAGGTCGGGACAGCGGGAGCGTTACACCCTGCTAGGCGGCACTGCACTTCTGGCACCCCAGAGCCCAGGCAAACCCGCAGGGAGGGGAGAGCGGTAAGAAGAGAAGGCTTTAGGTTCCAGCTAAACCTTACCGCCTCCTGCCTGGAGCTGCCTGGTGTCTCTACGGAGGCGTTTAACACTGTGGTGTCTTCCCGGTGACCAGCGGGGCAAGAACATTGCGCAGCAGGCTTGCAGAAGAAGCAGTGCCTGCCTGCCACCTTGCACAGCCGTCGGCGGGCGATGCCTGTCTGGAGAGGTGTCTCTGGGGGCCAGGCCTGCACCAGCCAGCAAGGGCAGGTGGGGCTTTGAAGTGATCGTTAGACCAGGCTGAACTAATGCACTGTAAGGCAATGAGCTAACACGAGAGGCTCAGCTGCCTCTGGCCCCGAAGGGCACGTTCCCTTGGGGGCAGCTCCCCAACCCAGCCACAAATGATCTCAGGTCAGTGACTGCCAGCCAGCGCCAGCAGGCGTGTGCTCCCGCCCCGGATGCTGCTGGCAAGGACGGTTAGGACACGAGGAGATTATGGCTTCAATAATCTCTCCAAGGGGAATATTATCTGCCAGAACTGCTGCCTCTCCACAGACCGGGCGAGCGGTGGCTCGGTGCAGGGGACCCTGCCCTTCCTCCCATTTGCTCCTTACCCTCCTCTTCATCTGGCCCATGCTCAAGTTGGACTAGGGGCCACACGCTCTGGCCCCGACGTTGGTGGACATGGAGCCAGTGACACCAGTGCGCGACAGAGCCGGTGTTGGCCCCCTTCCTCTCCTGTCTCTTGGCCCTTCCAGACCCATTGCTGCTGCAGGATTCCCAGCTGACAGAGGATGGTGCCCTCTCTCTCAGCTGTTCCTCCTGTAAATCAGCACCTGGACTGGTTGTGCAAAGGGCCACGCACGGGGCTGCTCCTGAAGACGACCAGAGCCGTCAGCGGGCTTGGACGGGAGCAGCACCTCTGTGTCCCAGCGCGAGCGGTGCTGGGGACACAGCAGACAGCGCTCCTCCTGCCGGGGCTGCGTGCACCCAGGGGCAGGGAGCAGTTTCTGGGGGTGAGATATGGGAGCTGGCTTGAGCTGCGGGCACTTGGGTTAAGGCCAGGATTTAAGGCAGGGCTGGGCTACGTTCTGCTGCTCCGGTTTGAGGTGCAGCCTTGGGGCTCCGGTTCTGATCTTATCCAAACTGGCTCCGTTCCTGCTCCTGATCCCAGGCTCCTCATTCCTTCCCTCGTGGAGTTTCTCTCCTCATCCTTGAACTGGTTTTTGGGGGAGAAGGGCGGAGGCATTTTTCTCCCCTCTCTGCATCTTCCCTGGTTCCCCCCTGCCCCGGGGAGCCCTGCAGACACACCAGGTCTGCAGCCCATCACATCTGTTCCCCTCTCTTGCGGCGACAAGGATTTTAACAAGAAGGGCAAACGGCAGGAGACAAATCCATAGTTATCAGAATCACCGGCCGGTAACAAGAGCCGAAAATGCCACCCAAGGAATTCGCTGACCACGTGGAGGCTGTAACAAGGATGGGAAACGGCAGAAACATCTGTTCTTTCTTGTTACCCTTCAGAGGCGCTGATGGGACCGGTGAATGATTTAACGTGAATGCAGGTCAAGGAACTAGCTCCAGACTGACAGGTCCTGGCTTTACCCAACATGCCAGAGCTGGCCGAGGTGTGCACTGCGGGCAAAGTTTCCAAAGGACAATGGGTGTCTGCGAGGGGATTGAAGAGAACAAGGAGTGACTTCCACGCTCTGCTGCTTCCCTGCCTGCACAGCTACTCCGATCCTGGTCCTCCCACCGCCTAGGCACGTGGGGCTCACAGCATTCAGACCCCTGCAATGCAGGCAACCATGTACCGGGTGCATTGTCCACCGGGTCCATCCAGCCCGTCCTGCACATCGTGGCCCCCGAGCCCCCAGGACAAGCAGCATCTTGGGGCAAAACCTCCAGTGGAGAGGGACCGCGTGATACCCTCAGCCCGGAGCGGGACAGTCCCCTGCTGTCCTGCGAGAGACGGCCCGTGCCACGGAGCTCAGTCAAACTTCCCAGAGTTCAGGGGGTTTGGACCAGGAGGGAGAGGAGTGGGGCTGGTTTGGGAACCTCTGCTTCCTGGCAAGGCTGTCCTCTTCGGCTGGTTTCTCATCTGTATGTAGAGGTGAGCTCAAGACTTAGACCAGGGCTATCCAACTCCCCAAAGCATGCTGTTTTCTGCATCGCCACTCGCTGTGCCATGGTGAGTCAGAAGGGTTTACATATCCAATGCCAACCTGCCCGCGGGGGGGTGACTGTATTTTTCCTACTCAGCTTCTTCATACACAGGGTCTCTTTTCCATGTGACCCCCCATCCCATGAGTGTCGTCTAGTGCTTAGAGCGTGGCAGTGTGGGAGAGGTGGTACGTCAGGGCTCCTGGGCTCCATTCCCAGCCTTGGCACTGGCTGGGTAAGTCCCTTCCTCTCTCTGTGCCTCACTCTACCTGCTCAGGCTAATCCCGTCACTCCCAAATGGTGTGGGCCAGTGGCTCACGATCTGCCTTCAGCATCAAACTCTTAATGGTGCCCTCCGGACCAGCTGTAGGTGCTAAAGACCATGTTCATGGCTCCAAGGAGCACCCACGGTCCACGGACCATAGCATAGAGCCCGCTGCTATAATCACCCGGGGGGAGCGTAACCACTGCTCTCTGCTGGCATGACCTGGAGCAGCTCCTGCGTGCGTTGCGCTCTGTCCGCACCGACCTCCACCTTGGGCAGAGTACCCACGTTGTAGCCATATTGGTCTAGAGGCAAAAGCAATCAGGACTCGTGGTAGAGGTGATAGCTTCGACTAGACCAACTAGTTTTTTGCAAAAATCTAGCTGGTCTCATCAAAGCTATCACCTCTGCCACGAGTCCTGATTGCTTTTACCTTGTGCAGACGTGCAGCCTGCCACCCCCCCACCAGTGCTCCCAGCACCCAAGCTAGCTGGTCGAAGCAAGCCCAGGAGCACCTGAGGACGCCTGCCTGAGCTGCAATCGCACCTCTGGCCTGCGGCAGAGCCAACCCCCTGGTGCGTCACCAGACGGTCTCCTCTGGCTCGCACGGCAGGGTCTCAGATACCGGAGCAGAAGGAGCTGAGGTCTTCCCCGCTGCCACCAGGAAGTCTGCTGTGTCCATGCTGTGCAGCCCAGAGGTCTCTGTGGCCACCGGCATCTCCAGCCGTCACTGCCCTCTCAGGGACGCTGGCAAGGTTGGCGTATTGTTGCCATCAGGACGCTGAGTGCGACCCAGTGGCAACAATGCAGGGGACCCTGCCCATCCTCCCATTTGCTCTTTACGCTCCTATTCACTTGGCCCATGCTCGAGTTGGATAGGGGCCACGCGCTGGCTGTTCAGCACCCTCTGCAGATGACTGACTCTGGGAGGGACCCCCCCAGACACGGCCTCAGCCAGCAAGGGCAGGTGGGGCTTTGAAGTGGTCATTAGAGCAGGCTGAACTAATGCACAGTAAGGCAATAGCCCTCTAGCTCTGAAGGCCACGCTTCCCCATCCCCACAAGGCAGCTCTCCTGGAGAGGTGAGCCCTGCCTGGGACTCCGGGCCTCTCTGTGCAACGCAGAGCGGCATTGTCTGCGCAGGCGTGGGAAAGCAGCATCGTTTGTCTCATCCGTGGACCATTCAGACACCACTTCTGCCAGCGGTGGGCAGGGGAAGGGGATGCTCTCAGAGATGTCCCCTCAACAACCCCCTGCTGCCATATACTTGCTTATCTGTCATTCCTGCAGCCTCCAGCAAAGCTATCTCCATCCAGAGCCTTCTCATCTCTGCAGTATTTATCTGCCTTGCTCGTTCTTGCTCGCGCCCCTCTTTGTCTGGGTGTCTATCAGTCCCTATCAGTCGACAGCATCTCTGTCTCTATCTGCAATATTTAGCTAAGCATCTTTCCCTCCGCTGTTCTCTCTCTCTGTGCCAGATTAGTTTCTCAGCAGACTGTCTATCTATTGTACGTCGGTATCTGCACAGACTTGTAACAAATCCCTGGGCACATGGGACTTCCTGGGGCACTTTGTGATGGCAATGGGGAAAGGACTTCAGAGCCTTCTGCCCTGCAAAGGCTAAAGGAGACTCTCCCATTAGCACAACGGGGCTCATGACACACACACGTGCATAAACACTAGGCAGTCCTCTACAACCTACTACTTGCTTGTTACTGGAGCAGTTTTCAGGGGACGATATTCGTTAGTTAGACACAGTCTGGGAAGTGGTGATGAGGCATGGAGTCTTTCAGCTCCAGGCTTTCTAGTTCCCCGCACAGACCCCGGTTTCTGGACAACACGGAAAGGAAACGACTTCAGAATCTCTTAACTGTTCCTAAAACTCAAAGGAAATCCCATCAGCCAGCTCTGTGGACGTTGTTCCTTTGGCGAGGTGAGTCTGAGGGTCCTCAGTCTAGTTCTCAGTGGCCAGATAGCAACAGAGAGACCAAGGGTTGAATGGGTCGGGGGGGCATATCTGAATGCCCCGCTGCTTCTAGGGAGAGAGCAAGGCACACATGTCCTCCTCCTGCCCTAAATGCACTTGTTTGGAGGCTAACGGGCCTGTTCTGCCTTCAGGGCTGTCCAGCTCCCACTGTGGATGGCCAACTGCACTTGCTCCGGTCTTGGGACTGGTGTGCATTTCAGAGCTAGCTTTAGGTTGGCTTCTCTCGACTCCTTGGACACCCTTTGGAAAGATCTTCCCGTGGGTTTCTCTCTGGCCCTCCGTGCCTACAACTTCGCTGTCTCTTCCCCCACCAGCCTCCCATGCCCTGACCCCATCGAAACTGCTTCTCACTGGGCTTGTCCTCCCTACGTGATATTGTGTCACGACCAGCCCTCCTGCTGAGCGGCACTCGGAGGCCGGCGCGTACCAGGACAAACCCAGGCTGTCAAGGTGTCCGCACACTCAGTCGCCTGCTCTGGTGTGCAGATCCGCTCACACGCTGTAACACAGCCAACACCGTGAGCTTGTCCTGGATACCCCTCCAGCCCTTAAAGCTCGCTGCCTTTGAGCTGTGCTGGGATTTATAGGTGTCGCAAAAAAACACTGGGTTTTTCTTGAACAAAGCCAGGCATTAAAACTTCTAGGAGCTTCAGGCCCTAGAGACCCCGTCACTGACCCCAAGCATTGCAAAGCCATGGCCATGCCATCCTGCGGCTGTCTAAGGGAGGGGAAAGCGGCTTAGCTCACTGGCCACAAGCAGGCCCTGGCACTGGCCAGTCCCTGCTAGCCATCTCCTCCGCCTGCCCACTGCCACGGCTAGGCACCCAGCGTGCCCTGACACACGCACCATCACAGATACACCCAATGCTCCCCGGGTACAACACGTACACTCAGTTGTTCCCTCCCTTACACGCACGCTCACTACCTCTCAATCCCTTGCTCGCACACACCGAGGGGTTTGCTGTTACATGCACGCACACTAACACTCCTCCCGTGCGCACCCTTATTCAGTCACCTTCCCTACTTCTGTGCGCACGCACACACACACACACACACACACGGCTCCGTTTCCTTCCCCACATTTGAAGTAACAACCCAGCGTGTACAGGTGTTTCCTCGCATCCCCCCGCTTCACCCAATCACATCCTCCCCACATATTTCCACACTGCAGTCACAGGCACTCGCACAAACGCACACGTCCTCACTCATGTATTCCCTCCCTCGCCATCCGCACACGCACGCCAGGGCACAAGCCTGAGCACAGCGCTAACTCACACGTTCCCCACCCCTGCAGCACCCCCGGACGCCCGCTCCCGGCCCCCGCCCGTGCTCGCATGCCCCCCTCCTCTATTTCGGAGCCGCATTCAGCGCTAAGAATATTTGCGAGTCCATTACCCCCGGGTCGGCGTTGTTGTGGCTGCTTTGTTCTCGGTTATGTGCGCTTCCCCCCCTCTCGGCGCGCTGCATCTGCCTCCGAAAAGCTTCTGAAAAGATGGAATTTAAAGCCTCTTTGTGCTTGGTTAAAAGGGTAATGAAGGGAGAAAAAAGAGCCGTTTGCCACTCGCGTTTGTTCCCCAGATTGCTTCATTACTGGGAGCCGTGTGCGTGCGTGTGTGACTGCTTCTCGCCTCAAATGGAGACTCTCAGGGCTGGCAGGGACCTGTGGGAATGGCTGCTTCTCGGCCCCGGGGGGACGATTCTGTGCCACGGTATCAGGGGCAGAGTACCGGTGCTGCGATGAGGACTCCCTGGAGCCTGTGCCCCTAGCAGATGAGGTGTCTTGTGACTCAGCCTGTGCCCGCGCCCGAAACCCAATCTGTAATCTATGGGGAGATGGGAATAGAGGAATATTTGGGAGGGAGCAGGTAGTGAGGCACTGCGCATCCTTCTGGGTCTAATGTGATGCCCTGCAGTGGCACAAGGGCGCTCGAGGCACCTCTCCTTGGTGACCCCCTACAGCTAAAACGTCAGTGTCCTGGCCAAATTGCAGCCCAGGTAATTGCACCCTGTCCCCAGATTCACCCTGCATGACGAAAGGCAGATTTGGATGCCGTACTCCCTCTTTACTTCCTGCCTGAAACTTCTGTACTGTTGCTGGGGGGGGTTTAAAAGGGGAGACGTTCCACCCCAGATGTGGCTGCATTACAGTGACAGGTGTACACAGCGTTTGTGAAGCGCTCTGAGCCTTTAGTCCTGCAATCTGTGAACACCCGACCAGGCTGCATAGGCACATGATTAACCCAGCCCCGAATAGTGCTTCTCCTGACTTGGCAGCCCTGGAGAGCTCTCTGTTTGTGCCCAGGCACTGCCAGCTGCCCCGCACTGCTTACCAGCACATTACACCCTGACCTAGAGATCTTCGTTGTGGGGCAAGCAGGCGGGCTCATTTAAGCCCTGGTTTCTCCAGTAAAACTGTCAACCCAGCCCTGAACAAGGGTGGGTTTTGTACCTAGGACAACGGCCTCCTAGGAGCTGAGACTTAGCAAAGTTATTGCAACTCTCCTGTCAATGGACCCAGCAGGGGTTGATCTTGTAAGGGATGTGGCGACGGCGTGTGTGGGCCACGTCGAACGTTACACGTTAATGTGTTAAATGCAGTGACAACGTGAGTGACCGCACTTCAAGGCAGTGAAACGTGCTAAGTGCCTCTGTATCGTAGCAACGGGACAACTTATTGCATGAGGAGTCGCTCCAGATCATATGAAGTAACCCGTGTTCATTGTTGGACCGCTCCACGGAGATAATATGAGCAATATGCAGTCCTCGCCTGGCCGTGACTTCAGTCAGGGGCCTCCGTCTGCTGTCACAAGCCTCCAGTTAGGAAAGCCGTGTGTGCCAGGAGGAAAGATCCTGGATCTTTCACTTGTCAGCTGCCTCCAGGATCAGGGTGAAGGCCAGGTGGCTGCAGCCCCAGAGGGTCCCAGGGCTGATTGCCAGTCCCAGCCTTGGCGCTGCACTAGAGCTGGTGCAAGATGCTGGTGCGGTGCCGGGGCTGGGACTCACAATCAGAGCTGTGCATGTTAGAGATGGTTGTGTGATGGCTCAGACCATGTCCTAACGTTGATAAGGCACAGTTTTAACACGTGCTAAGTGTCCCATGTGACAATGGCACCCACATGTGCACCCCCACGCATGGTACTGCGCTGCACTGGGGAGAGTCGGCGCTGCTGCGTGTCAGGCCCCTTTACTTCCGACTCAGAGCAGGCTTTGCATTTAATCTAAGTGCAGAGAAGTGGTTAGGCAGAAGTCAGGCAGAAGTGCCCATTGCGTGCAGCAAAATGACCATGCCATGGTCCTGCCACGCTCTCCAGGATGGAGCCAGTTGCTGTCTGTGGAGACTAAGTGTCCCTCCAGCAGCAGAGATTTCTGGAAACATTGAAATTCAAACATTAAAGTCTTCAAAAAGTCTTGGCAGGAGTGGAGGCCAGCTGGGCCTTTCCTCCTGAGCTTCGCTGTGGTTTGGCTGGTCTTCCTCCTGCTTGTGGGTGCACGGAGCCGAGCTCTCCATTGACAAAGCCTGGCACCTGGTTTTGGTGGAGCTGCTTCTGCCTTGCAAAGGCCAAGAAGGGAGAATCGGGCCCTTTGGCATCACGCATGCACATGTCTGGCGCTCACCAAGGCATGACGGCCTCCTGAAGGGAGAGGACCATGCAAAGGGGAGGCGTGGGATGCATGTATTGCCCAGGAACGACTACTCAGGGGTGGGCTGGCAGGTCTCTCTCTCTCTTCACCATTTAGTTTTTGACTTATCTGCGATGGGCACCACTTAGGAAGGGGGAAGGGGGCACCTATGTTGGCTTCTGTACAGACCAAAGACCCACAATTCGTCTCACACAATACAACAAGCATTTGCAGCTATTTCTGCTCTGGGCTGGATTCCACCCAGCTGCCTGACACGGAGGCGAAAGGCTCCTCCACAATCCTTTGAGCCACCCAGTCCCTAAAATACTCCCCCGGGGCCCTTTTAGGTTAGATCTGAAATGGAGAGAGGAACCGTTTTCCTCCGTCTAGGACAAAACGTTCCCCGGCTCATGTTACTCAGGGGCTAAATGGGGCAGGAGAGCGAGCGCTGCTGGGACGCCGCCACCCTGGGATGGGGACTCAGAGTCCCCGGGGGATGTCATTAAGTCCCTGTTAGTGGAGCATGCGTCTCCCTTAATTAAAAACCTAAAATAGTGGAAAATTCCACTTCTCCTTCCAAACTCGCTCCCTGGCCTGCCCTCCCTCCCTATGCTCCCTGGGCAAACGGCTCAGCAGGCCTGATGTGCGCGCTGCCTCTGCCCTTAGGGGCAGGCTGGGGAGAGCTGGGCCCCGCCGGCAAGGCTGGCATCTGCAGCCACGTGCCCACGGGGCTCAGAGCTAGGTTCCCCTTCGGCCCGACCCTCAGCACAGGCTGTGCCCTCTTTGGAGGTGAGATGCCAGCACCAAGCCCTGGCTACAGACCTGGGGTCACAACGGCACGTCGCAGGGCACCCAGGAATGCGCTGGGAATTGCTCTCATGTTAAGGGCCCTATCTGCTGCTGCAGCAGGGCCAGCAAGGCTGGTAACAAGAGGCCGTGGGGCAGGCTGTCCTGGGGATCCCTGCAATGCAGGGTCCCGGATACCAGCTCCGTGCCGCCTCCCCAGAAGCCTGGGTGAAGTGGGTGGACTGGAAGAGCAATGCCGCACCTGTGCTAAGCCCCGAAAGAGATGCTCAGCGGAAGGGAGCTCCTGAACTGAGCTCAAGCTGCTAGAGCTAGGCCCTCTGGGCACGGGGGCCGGGGTAGGCGCTGGCTGTGAGTCTCACACCAGCGCCCTTTGCTGCCTGTTTACCAGGAACAGCGATGCCGGCGCAGACAGCATCCCTACCGCCTCAGCCTGAACCAGCGCCCTGAGCCCTCGCTACACCAGTAGACAATTGCCAATCCTTGGCCTCAAGTAGCATCCAACAGGCTCCCAGTTGCTCTTCCAGACATGAACCAGCCCCAGCCTGAGCCCTCACTCTCTCGCCTGCCTCACTGCTCCCAAAGCCCAGCACGGCCTGGACGTGGCGGTGGCAGAAAACTCCCGAGACGCCCAGGGCCGGGGGGAGCAATCCAGCCTCAGAGCATGAACCCTCCTGTCTTTGTGAACAAGGTTTTGGGTCCCGTCCAAGCCAGGGGGCAATCCCGCTCCTGAACTGATAATGCAGCCAAACTTTGCGCGGCCCCACATCAGGTGCCGACCCTCACGGGACCAGACGGTCCTGAGCTTGATCCCTGGTATCAGATAGCCACATGACAGACATGCTTCACAAACTGATGGAGCTACAAGAGTCCCCCCAAGGTCACCCCAGGGCCCTTGCTGAGTCCAGGGGTGGAGGCATCTGGCTGCTCTGGGACAGGACTCCCGGAGGGAGCGTAGCAGCACACAGAAAGGGGTATTGAAAGGATGAGAGGCGCTGGCGTGGGCCCTTTGTAGCCGGTGCTCCCTTCACCACCCAGCAAGACACTGGCAGACCCCCAGAAGTCTGCCCCCCTCCTCTCTGCTCCTCACCTTATCTCCTGGAGCGCCAGAGGCTCCCAGGTGACACGGGCATCCCACTCCTGCTGCCCATCAGTGCCTGCACCCAGGCCCCAGCCGCGAGGTCACTTTGCCCCTGAGCTGCTGGGGCGCGGGGCTGGCCGGGGGAGGCTAGAAGTTGCCGTTCACCCACCAAGGCATTTTGAAGCGGGAGCCTTCCTCTGCCTAATACCTGCCTGACGGCTCCCTATCCCAGGCTTTAGCAGCGCGGCAGGCAGCTGCCTCATTGGCTCCCGGCACATTAGCCTCAGCGCGCGCACTCCCTCCCCTTCCCTTCTCTTCCAAAAGGGAAAGATAAACTGCATCTGTCTGCGCGGTTTAATCTTCCCACATTTCCCGAAATCCTTGCCACAAATGCAGCGCGTCGGCAGCTGAGGAACGGAGCCAGTGCAGAGCCCCCCGCCACCCCAGCATTATGTATGCCGGTCCCATCCCACCCGCCCGGATCGTGGTCCTGCCCTACTTTGTTCCAGCTAATACCCGGCAGGCTGCAGCGGCTGCTGTCAGCGCCCCGTGCTCGCTCGTGCCACCAGATTAAATCAGCATCCAGGAGGGGAGAGCTGTGCAAGTGCGGGGGGGGGATTAGCAAAGATGCCACATGCCGGCGTGCGCGGAGGGAGCAGCTCCCACCGCTGGTGGACACCTCCTGAGCAGAGGGTGGATGGTGCTTTGTGGACACGCTGTTGCTGTCCCCTTGCTCCGTCCTGACCGTGGCACAAGCTGCCCCCAGCGCCCAAGGGGCACCCAACCCCCCTGAGCCTTTGCACCTCTTTTAATCGATCTGAACTCACGAAGCAGGTGCTGCGGGAGGGTGGTATGAATTTTGCAGCAGTGGATCTGAGACAAGGCTCCTGCAGCGAGGCGTGGCCTGGATCTTGATCTGACTTCTGACCTGCGTCTAGCACCGAGGTCTTGACGGAGTGAATGGGGATCTCCTGCACCACTGTGCAGAGCGCCTGCTGCCCTGAAAAGGTGCGGAGGGTAGCCTCCTGCTGTCAGAGACTCTGGCTCCGGATTATGTCTCCACTGCCTAGCACCTGGCATGGCCGTTTGCCTCCGTGCTGTGTGGCATAAGTGGCTCCCATTCTGCCCAGGAAAAGGATGATGCACGGGGACCAGCAGGGATCAGGCCTACAGAGTGGCAAGCTTTGCACCTGAATCCGCCCCACAAAAGACTTTGCAGCTGAAGTCCAACAACAAGCCTTTCCATTTAATGGGATCCCCAGTGGGATCAGCCAGACCTTCCCCCATGCCCGCTATGAGAGCTCTGTGGTCCATAGATTAATTTTCCCTGGGAGGCACCAGGTGTGGCAGAATTGCCCCCCTGGGCGCTCTCCTGCACAAGTGTCTCGCTGTGCCAGCCTGAGGGGCGGCTGGAGAATCCCTCAGGGCAGGGATTTCAACC
>JAGPOW010001614.1:2175091-2199496 GCA_030014935.1 Caiman crocodilus
CCTGCCAGCAGGCACTGGGCATTAACCCTGGTGTTTTGGTGACTTTTAGACTACGGTCTACTGGCCTAGGCTTCCCCCAGCACTTTTAGCAGCTGCAGGATTGGCTTTTGCTCTCCTCCAACTCAACCCACTGCTTTGCAGTCGTGAGTGCGGTGCTGGGGATCCTAGCCCAGGATCCCAGCCTTACTGCTGTTGGTGACATGTGTGACCTCAGGCTAGTCACTCTAGGCCTCACCTTCCTCATCTGTTGGCTGAGGATAATGGTGCTCAGCTGCCTTTGACAGCTCTGGATAAGACCCGCAATGCAAGGACAGAGCAAATGACCCCTGTGCAGAGAGAAGCCTTCTGAGCGAAAGGCTTTAATTCTCCCAGGACCAAACCCCACGCCTCTTTCCGTATTAGAGGCTATGGGAGGGACAGGCTCCCCGTCCCTCTGTCCTTCTCCCGTACTCCTGGTCTCTCTTGGATGGGATCAGATCGTGACTGTAACTCGGCTGCATTCCCCTCCAAGCCTGCTTGCCAGGGCTGGGCAGGGAGACCCCACTGCTGTTTTCTCCTCTAACTGGCTTTGTAGGGCTACTCTACTGCCAGGGACATCTCCTCTGAGTTCAGCTGGGGGATTCAGATTGGGGCATTCAGAAGGGGTGAAGCAGCTGGATATCCCCTGAGGTTTCTCTGAGCTGCAGAGACTGTCATGAAGGGGGAAGGGAGGGCGGTATGTGTGTGCATGTAGGGGGTGCAGATTGGAAGGGCTTTCAAGTTGGGCACATGCAGATCTAGAGGCATGAGAGCAGGCCAATTTATTATTAGCTCATTACTCTCATACCATGGCATTCCCTATGGCTTGCTGGTCTCTGGAGAGGGATGCTAATTAAGACTTGCAGGCCTAGATAAAGCTTTAAAGCTTTCCCCCCCACCCCTTTGCATGTAATTTATTTTTAAAGCTAACATCCTTGCTGTGCTGAAGGATGAGGAAGAGAACTGGGAAGCTCCCAGGCCGGAGGGCTCTGGCCAGGCACAAACTGGGCGGCGTGCCGCGTTGAGTCCCAGATTCTTTTCCAAAGGCTCTGCTTCCCTGCCGGCAACGAAGCAAAGGGAAGTCGGCTCGGCCATTTCATTGCCACCCCTGATGGGAAGCATTTGTCCGGTCCCTGTGCTCCCCTTATTAAACACAACCCTCAGTGCATCCATCCCCATGCCATTGTTTTCTTTGGGCCATCAAGGCGTGCAATGGGCTCACTTAATGTCCTGCACATGCCATGACTTTGAGAATTTCTTGACTCACTCAGAAGGAGTTAACATCAATGTCAGGTGGGTTTAAATCCTTTAAAAAAAAAAAAAAAAGATAAAGGGATGGCTACATTGCTTTTAAGCTGCCTTCGTGCTGCTACAAGTGCTACAGAGGTCCTTCAGTATTGCCGGAGGCATCAAATTAGCCCTGCACCGCTAGCTCATTGTGCCTCTGTTGCGCTCTGTTGGCACCCTGCAAACTAGAGCTCCTTTAATCGACATGTCCTTGCAGCATACTGCTTGCCCACGTACAACGCACCTGGCTGGCTCCTTCAGCCGGGAGGGCTCAGCATCAGGCTCGGGTCTGCTGCAGGACATAGCTTTCCCCTTCAATATGCACCTTAGGCACAAGACCAAGGGACCATTTCTCTGCTCCCCCTGGGCCAGCACTGCTGAAGCGAAGTGACCAGCCCTTCTGACTTTTCCGGGACGATCCCGATTTTGCGGCTGTCCCCCGAGATCCCTAAAGGTTCCCTGTCCCCAAATTCGAGGAAATTGCTCCCAGACTAGCATCAAGCAGCGCTCTGCACCGTCTGTTCAAAGATGGCTCCGTATCTGGTGCCACGTGAATGCGATATTATGATGCTTGCAGTTTGGGACATATCCTATGTGTGAGTCGTGTCCCTAGCGGAGGAGTGCCTTACCTATACAGGCCCAGCATTTAAACCCCTCCAAGAGACAGGGCTCGTCTACTTTAATTGCTCTTCCTTCCTGAATCAGCGCTTGAAACCAAGCCAGGTTTGACATTTCTAGGCTCTGTTGTTTTGACAGCGGAGCGACAAATATTTCAATCAAAACAACGTCTTCTCTTCCCTTTTGCTCGCAGGATTCAGGCTGGTTCTGCCTAAATTTCCTTGTAAAAACATGCTTTTTAGGGGGCTGAGACAAACGCAGAGCCTTTCCCCCTTGAAGGGCACTGGCAAAGTTTTGAACAGCTGGAAAAAAAGGTGAGTTTCTTTCAGCGGACCGATATGAATGGGTTACGTCCTCATGTAGCACACTGGGCTTCCTAGAGAAAGGCTTCAGATGAAATAAGTGAGGGCTATGGGAAATGGAAGTAATTGGAGAGTGGAGAGATTCCCACACAGGGAGAGACAAGAGTAAAAGGATAGGAATGGGTTTCGAAACCTCTTGGACATTTTTGAAAGCAGGCTCTGATGAGGAGATGAATAAGGGGGCACGTAAAGAAGTATAACAAAAAAAGAGGCATCGTGAAACCTTACTGCTTGCCCCTGCCAATAATACAAGGCCAAAGGGGATTTGGGGAACTCCTTGCCATGGGTAGTCTGGGATAAAGAGCATGGCGGTGTACAGGAGAGGACCGGACATTTATATGGTCGATAATGGGAACATCCACCGAACATGACCAGGAAGGTTGTAAAGTCCTAGGATTTAGGGAGTTGGAAGAGGCTTCGGGGATAGCAAAGTAATTGGACAATTTATCTATGATGAAGTTGCAAGCGGCTCCTCTGGAGCATCTGATCCTGGCCACTCTCTGAGAGAGGGCTATGGACCATTAGTCTGATGCAGCCTGGCAGCTCCCCTGGGAAGTCAGTAATTACACAGCCGTCATTGCTTTTGTACAGAGGGATGAACTGAACCGCGGAGAAGTCATTCGCGGCGTCACAGGGAGTTTGCAGCGGGGCAGTGGAGAACCCATGAATCCTGATGCTTGCCTTCTTGCCATAACCGTGGGCAAACTCCTCCACGAAGTACCAGTGAGCGTGCATCATATGTGACTGCTGCCGCCGCCACTTGGTCAACATCCCACCACCCCCTCCTATGACCGGTTTGCTGCCCAGCTGGGAGGGTGATGGCACTGGCAGGGGTGGCCTTGTCCCCCTGCCAGGCCAGGGGAAGGCAGCAAGAGCGAGCAGCCCCGCTGCCCTCCCTCTGTGCCTGTGAATAGCAGCACTCGCGGCTGGACGTGGCACACGGCTCCGTGGGGGACACAGCTCTGTACCTGTTGTGAACGGCTGCACCGCCGCTTTGACGTCTTGCCCCGGGGGGAGCGCTCCGGGACGCGGTGGACAGCAGTGAGCGATGGCGATGTGAGGCAGCCGAGGCCCTCCAGAGAGAAGGTGCCTTGCTATGCTGCAGCAGGTCACACAGACTATGGCTGAATGGGGGGCTTGCAAGGATATGGTGGGAGCTGTCTTTTGGACCCTCTCTACCTCCAATAAAGGGCTATTTGCAATGAAGCTTGCAGGGAAGCAGGGACAGGACTTGTCTGGGAGGAGTATAGATGCTAAACAGAGACGGACCTCTGGCTCTCCTGGGCTCTAGTCTGAGCCCACTGACCCGGGCAGACTGTGCTAAGCACAGGGATCGCCCTGCAGCCCCCGAGCCGCTATTCCCCTCTGTGCTTTGCACCCCGCTGCCCAGGAAGCCAGACCCTCCTGGCCTTTGCGAGAGCTCACAGTTCAATCTATAAACGAGCTACTGCTCGCCGTCATGCTCCCCTCCTCTCGGGGAAGCTGAGCGCCAAGCTCCGATGGAGACAGGTGCCAACTGCTGCGTGGGAGGCGAGGACACCTCAGGGGACATGCGGACAAGTTGTTAAAGAGAAGACAGGGAAAAGCCATCTCCTCCCTGCTCAGGCAAGGATGGCAGAGCTCTGGCAGACTCCCTGGCTGTCTCAAGCCCTCTCACAAGCAGGGATGCTGGTATCCAGCCAAGCCCTTTCCACCAGGAACGGGTGCACAGGCGGGGAGCAGGGAGAAGGGGCATTAGTTTTAGTTTCCACGGGAGGGAACAAAGTTTGGATGTTCTGGGCAACGCTGACCCAGGTACCCAGTATGAAGGCCCAGTGCAAGTACAGAGGGCTTGTAGGAAGGGCTCATACTGGGCTGGCTGGGCCGATATGACTATCCCCTCTCACCCAAGCCTGGATTGAAAAGTGGCCTTGCTTAGTGCTTACCTGGCACTTGTCTACAGGAGATCTCACGGCGTGTACAAAGGAATGGTGCAAAGTAGCATCACCCCCATTGCACTTCATCCTGGAGTGCAGTGAGGAGAAGCGGCACCTCGCGAGCCATAAGCAGAGCAAACCCTGATCTCCAGGGCTGTGTGCGCCCGCTGCTCCCAGCTTACTGAAGTCCCACCATTTCTTGTCCTTAAATGCCCCCAGCAAGACGACCTCCTCCTAGCAGATGAAGGGACAGCAGGCTGCCCCGACACAACGCACGGCTGCTTTTCTACCCTGTAATGCTGCAATGACGCGTGGTGGCGCTGAGTCCCGGGGAGGGCATAGTGCCATGCAAACACTACACCATCCCACGACCCCTTCCCCACTCGCAGTGGCCAGGTATGCTCACTCTGCAGGACTCCCAGCAGGGACCAGGCTAGGCACTCTGCCCCCAGCACTGCAGTGGGGAGCACCAGCCTGCCCTTGCAGTGGGACCAGTAAGACCAAAGCAGCACTTCCCAGTTGGAAGCCATCCACCAAGGAGGCACCTCAATTCGGCACTTCCTCTGGCTCACGCAAGCCCCCCGAGCCTTCGCTGTAGCTGAGATGAGCCCCCAGGTGCCAGGCAGCAGGTCTAGCAGCTGTGATCTTGCTCCTCATGGCACAGCACGGCGCAATAACGCCCCTGCTTGCAGCCTCGGCTCTTTGCTCAGGGCCTTTGAGTGCCAGCAAGGTAGAAGGGCACAGACTGGGCACTCCCAGCAAGGACGGAGCGGCTGTGACCATCTCAGGGTGTGCCTGGCACTGGCCTGCCCCGAGACGCACACAGCCCTCCTCTCCCCGCTTCTCCTCCCACGCGGCGCAATCGGCTGCGGCACTGTGTGGGGGGACAGCATGCTTAGCAGACAGTAAGTGACAGCTGGCAGGCTCCTCGTCTGCTCCGCTGCCTCCCTGGTGCGTGGTGCCCTGGAAGGACATGGTGCTGTGTGATGTGCTGGGTTCCTACTGGCGAAGGGTCCCCTTCTCACCTGCCCTGGTCTGACACAAGTGCAACGCTGGGCTCCCTCCTGCCCGGGGCGGGGGGTCGGACTCAATGATCTGCTGAGGTCCCTTCCGCCCCAAACTGCTAGGGATGACCAAGTCCCTGAGGCCACTCCTCTGCTCTGATGGAGAACTCCCTCTTCTGGCTTTTCCATCGCTGTTGCCCACCATCCCGACAGACCTCCGGCTCCCTTTACTCGGCCTCAGCGTCCTTGGGCAGAGATGGCCCGTCCCCTGGGGAGTGCTGCCAGTGCAAACTGGGCAGGTGGGTGCTGCTCCACTTCCTAGCAGACAAGTGTCCGTATGACAACCGGAGCCAGCTGGGTCCCCTGCTAGACTCGCAGCAGAGCCAAGGGTGATAACAGGCAGGGAAGACCCAACGCCTCTCCGCTCTCTCTCGGCACGGCTTCCAGGAGAGGGCTGAGGCACGTTGCTGGTGCAGCCTGGAGGGAAAGCTCGCACTGGAGCTTGTCCCCGCTCTGGTCTTGTGCCACGAGGCAAGGGTGCCAGCCTGGAGCATCCAGCACCCCGCACATGCTGGGCTCCCGCCCTGCCCTCCTCTCATGCTGCATGGGGTCACTGGCAGAATCGTTTGGGGTGGCAGACGTCCTTTGCCACGCAGGAGGAGACGTGGGGGGTCAGGGAGTCAAATGCTGCAGCTGGACTTTATAAAGAGCGGGGCAACTTTAGGCAGAGGAACAACATTTGCAGATGAAGATCTCAGGCTCCCAGGTTTGCAAAGCACTAGAACGCGCTCTCTAGGGAACAACCCTTCGCTCCCCCACGGACCGGGTCTGGGAGAGCCAACAAGTCCTTCCCACCTCCTGTGAGTGCCAGTGCTCCTTGTACCACACTGTTACCTGGCCACAGGTGTCTGGAGGAGGGACACGTGCTGCACAGCTCCGTCCCTGCTGCTCCTCACCACCAAACTGGGCGATGGGGAATGGCGCTTAGCTGGCAGCAGAGGAGAGGACGGTGGCACCGAGACAACAGCATCGGGGCCGAATTCACGTCTTGGGCTAGTGCCTCTGGTGAAGTGAACAGAGTTGCAATGCGGAGGTGCATTAGCACGTAGTCAGACGTCTGCTCCAAACCTAGATGGTGCATCAGGTGATGCTTCATTTGGCAAGCAAGGGGCTGACATGGCCAGCATCTTGTTCAGGCGCCTCTGACTCCGCAGCTCCAAAGCGCTGACTCCCTGGGGGCAACCTTCAGTGGAGGCTCGGGTGATACTTGCACTCACCCCCCTGTCTTTACATCGCTCCCGCTCCGCACCCAGTGCTGGTGCTTCCCAACTTGCACACTTGTTTTTCCATTGGCTCCTTGGCTGACGGACGGCATTTTAAACCATGAACTGCCCTTTAGCCCAAGCCGCGAACGCACAGGGACCAGCCTCTTTCCTCCTCGCTCTGGCAGTTAACGCGCTAATCAAATATTACCATTGCAAATGACAATCCTCAATCAGCTTGCGCGGTGCACACTTGGCCAGGGATCCAGGATGGAGGGAGCAGGCGGGTAAAATGAATTGCTTTGCCCAAGTGATGAGGGAAACGGCATTTCCTCGGCGCAGCCCATTTGTAAGTTGGCAACCGCATTAATGGGAAATCTGTGTAATAATCTGTCACCAGAGGCTCTTCGCATTACCCAGCTCCAGGGTAACAGCTAGATGAGCTTCTGATTAATAAGAACAGGAAGATGTCTGCATTATAGGAATCCAAGGACTCCTCTGGGACTCCGGCTTCCTGAGACTGGCAGAGGATGAGCAAATGATGAAGATGCTGACTGCGATGCAACCTCTGCTGCCTTGTCTCGCCAAATCCTGCAAGTGTTACCAAATTCCCCAGTTCTCTCCAAGATCATGAATTCTCTCTCCAAACTGCTGCAAACATTTGCCCAAATTTCAGACCTAACCCTAGTGAGAGCCTTGGAGGTTTGGTGCCAAGCATGCATGCTGCTCATGACCACCCATCCATGTTCCCATCCTGTGCCCTGAAGCTGTGAGTCTGGCTTCCAGCCCCTCTCTTGACTTCTCCGTGACACACAAGGCAGAAAAACACTGCCAGGAGCGATCCTGATCCTTTGGGGAACCAATTCAAGTGATATTTTTAGGGTACTTTCTTCTTAAGGGAGAAGCTCCATTCTTGCTGTCCCTTCCAGCTAGGTCAGGGGTGGGCAAAATATGGCCTGGGGGCCAGATCTGGCCTGCCAGGCCGTTCTATCCAGCCTGTGGGGCCCCTAAAAAAACTAGAAAATTCATATTTATTTGCTTAAAGATGACAGGAACCAGGGGCAGTAGGACCCAGAGGAAGCTAGCAGCAGGACCCAGCAGCAAGGTCTGCCCAGCTCTGGCCCCCAACCAGAAACCCCTGCTTAGCAGAGGCTTCTGGCCTGGGACCATGGGGCTGTTCCTGTTTCCCTGAGCCGGAAAGGGAAATGCAGCCCTCAACAGTTTGCCAAAACTCGGTAAGTGGCCCTTTGCCCGAAACAATTGCCCACTCCTGAGCTAGGTGGCGTGGGGAGAAAAACATTGCATGCACCCCGGATCCCGGAGCTAACACAGGACCGGCTCTAACCTTATGCAGAACATGCAGCTATGTTTCTACCACATGCATGCACAAGAGCACACATGGGTCTGCCAGGAAGCTCATTTTCTGGGGTTTCATTGCCTCATTTGCTGCAGAATAATCCCCAGTTTGCCCCTAGGCAGGAGGTGAGCAGAGAGAGAGACCTTCAGGTTTCCATTTCCATCTGTCGTGTTTAACAAATTGGTTCCGGCACAATCTGCATGTAAATATGCCCTCGCTGGGGAGCGAGCGAGCCGCGCTCCTTAGATCAAAGCGTGTTCGAGCTGCGAGTCGCAAGGCAAGGCAACCTCTGGCAGAGCCTTTCTGTTTCCCAGCTGCTGGGCCCGTCTCTGGGGTTTCCTGCAGCGGATGAGGAGTCAGGACTCCTGGGTTCTGTCCCAGATTAGTTCACGGGCAGCTCTCAAACACGCTGCCCGGTCACTGGTAAATACATCACGTCGTGGCATTTGCCACTGATTTATAGCTGAGAGTAAAGCTAATGTCTTTCTGTAATGCTCCAGTTCCATGCTTGTCCACCCCAGGGGGAAAGTGATCTTCTTGCATGGCAGCACCAGGTGCCGGGTCCTTGTCTGCGGGGAACGGTCGGGGAAAGGAATACAAATTGGTCGGTCTTTCCCTTTGGAAAGAAGCTGTTTGCTGTTTTGGCTTTTTCTGTCTCCTAAGCACAGCGGTCAAGAGCCTCTTGGCTGGTTTTCATCCTTTTGAGAAGGGGGATTGGCAGCGGTCTGGCGATGGGCGCTGTGGGTGGGGAGGTGTATTGAGATCTTCACTGCAGTGTGCAGGTACATTATAGACTCTGCATGGAAGGGACGCAAGGACGCATCAGGGAGATGCTCCTCTAATAGTGCCACTTCCAGGACGGACCCAGGAGCTGTGCTTCTGCCCTTGGCGGGAAGGCTGCGATGGAGCTGGGGAGATGAAGCTCTGCGGCATCTCTCCTCCTCCAGCCCTCTTGCAGGGTGCCCAGGCTCAGCCCTAGCGGCACGAGCTCAGCGGGAGAGGAATCTGCTCCATGCAGAGCCCGGGCATTGCGTGTTTGCAGCTCCCAAACTCGAGGAAACTTCCTAAAACGTTCGTGACTGGCGTGCGTGGAAGGATTCAATCCATTGCAACCCCGGAGTAGCAGTCTTCTGCCAGGGACCGGGGACGATATATGGGGCCAACAGCAGCAGGGCTTCAAACATACCATTCTTGGGCTCCTCTGTCGCCATGCATCAGGCCCTATTTAAAGCCATCGCTCTGCCGTACGACTCATATTTCCATTTATCCTCACCCTCATCCCTCCGTTCTCTGCCCCCCAGTGTCACCGAGGATCTCTGCGCTTTACGGGTGCCTAATGCTGTAGGCTCTCCATGGCAACAAACCAGCTTTTTTGGAAAGTAAGAGGTAAACCTTTGAGCAACCTTGTGGCACCAGAAGGGCGGGTACGACGGATGCTATCAAGCACAAAGACAGGCATCCGCGCTTTAGTATCCATCGCAGTCACGATGAGTCTTGCCTCTGACAACCCCACCGAGCCAACAGCTCCCACCTCCCAAAAAAGAACAAGGGGGAAAGCGAGGTCTGCTTTCCTGTTGCTGCTGATTTTACATGGGAGAGGCTCAGAGGGGTTAGAGATGAGCTTTGGTGTAAAGGCTAAGATACATGGCTAGTTACAGATCTATCAGGGGGCGCTTGACAGCACTTTTCCAGAGCTGGCAAAGCAGGCTGCGGCGCCTGAATACGGAAGCAGGGATTTGAAAGATGGTTTTTCGGCAGACGCCGCGAACGGCTGTGTCGGTCGTTTCTTGTGAAGAGTCACAACCGGGCGCGAATGATCATAAACATTGCCTAATGCTAATGGACGCGCCTGGAATATTAAAGCAGAGGCCGAAGGTGGCCTGCGACAACTTGCCGGTTTGGAGGCTCTCGTGCCACCCAGCAGAAATAACACTCGCGACTCTGGGTGCTTTATTTAAAACGACCAGGACGGATCCGTACTCCAGTGAGAAGGACCTTGTGCAGGTCTCTTGTCCCTCCATTACCCGGTGCTGGAGATGCTCCAAACGTCCCCTTCCAGGAATGGCTCATTTAGCAGCTGTAATTGCCCGCTGGGAGAACGGTGCCAGTATACTGCGCCCGGCTGCCAAGCCTGAAGGAAGCCGGGATTCAGAGCGCAGTTTATTCTCAGATTGCTCCTTAATCCAAACCTCGACACAGCCGCAAAACCAAGAGGCTCCTCTCCTGGTGCATTTACGCTGCCTCGGTGGTATGGGGTAAGGCTCCTGTTGCTGCCCGGGCACAAAGAGATGCCCCCGTGCCCTCTGCCTGCCCCTGCCCACGGTCTTTCACTAGGCCTTATAGAAATGTAGGGCTGGAAGGGGTCTTCTAGTCCGCTCTGCTCAAAGCAGGGCCAGCCCCATCCACACCATCCCGTGCAAGTCCTCGTCCAACCCGTTCCTAAAACTATACCGTCAACTCCGTTGCACAACTACAAGACACCCAAAGCCGGTAAAACAGAGGGACAAGGCAAAGCCCCCATAAGCTACACTGGCGATGCATCGGGGGTGCACACGGGTGCACGTGCACCCCCTGGGACTGTCCATGCACCCCCGGGGAAGCTCCAGCTGCAAAACTGGAAGTGCACGTCCGGTTTTGCTGCTCTTGCCGATCGGGGTCCGGTCTGCAATCGGGGTCGTCCCCCTGGTCTGCAATCGGGGTCCCCCCCAGACTCGGGAGGCACCAGTCGCCCATGCCAAGCTGACAACGGGCAAGTCCCTCCAGAGCCGGCTGAGCGCAGGGCTGGCGGCCGTCTAGCGCTCAGCAGGGACCGGCGGAGCCGAGCTCAGGGGATGCTGGGCAGACTGGGAGCATCTGGGATGCCGGGGGTGCCCCCGCCAGAGCGTCCGCCACGCAGCTGCAGCCCGGCGCCTCTCTCCCAGCCCCCGCCACGGGCTGCGCCTGCTCCCCTCTCCCCATCTGCAGCTCCCAGGCCTCGCTCGGGGAAGAAACAAAGGCAGAAAGGAAATTGAATTATGGTGGCAGCGAAGGCCGAGCTGCACCAACGCGGTGCAGGTTGCCTAGCAACCCGCCAGGCGCCTGCACGGCTGGGTTCAGCACGCTGCATTGCCAGCTCCCTTTTGCAGCTTGGGGGGGCAACAGGAACGTGCCCCAGGCCCCGTCGGGGGAAAGCTGACGGAGCAACAGGCAGCGGCCTGATCCCAGGGCGGACCCCTCGAGGATGCTCTGCGCACACGGCCTTTCAAAGCGTTATCTGGAAACACAGGCGCTTGCAGGCACTGGCTTCCAGGACCAGCTTCTTTAAAACACGCAGAGCCTTGGAGGCAGTATTTTGCTCCAGGATACGAGCCCCAAATCCCTGCATTTGCACCAGAGCACTGCACAGAGAAATCGCTAGGAACAAAGTCGGAGATGCTCTTATTGCTGGATGCTGGCCGGACCCCGCAGCAGAGACGGTCCCCCCGGGAAGAGGCATGCTCAGCACTTCGGGGGAAATTCAAAGGGGCCCTGGTGCTGCATCCCGAGGGTGGCAGTGCTCCTGAGCTGACAGAGGAAATTCAAGGTTCAACCGAAATATTGTTTCTCCTGCCCTCTGTGTCCGCAGGTGCTTCACACGAGGAAGGGGTTTCTCAAGGTCTTGCAACTCGTGCAACGGGAACAGCCTCTGCCACCTTGCGCCAGGGAGGCAGCTTTGTTCATCAAAGGATTGCAGCTGGAGAATCAAGAGACCTGGCTTCTAGGCCAGACACCTTGAGATGCCTGTCTGCTGCCTCAATTTCCCCACCTCTAAAATGGGAGAAAACAACACCCCCCTAATAGGGCACAGGGAGCTCCTGCTGAAAGATGCTCCGTACCTGTTGCAAGCTCCTCGCTGCTGCTCTAGTCCCGTCCTTTGCTGAATAAACGCTGCAACCGCCACTTTTATAGTGCGTCTCCTGGGATGCTTTCAGGGTCTCGGTCTGCTCTTGGGAGTAGGGTTGTCCCTCCCTGGCAATACCCTACTGCAGCTCTCTTCATCTGCTTTCCCACTAAGTGCACTGGTGTAGTGGCAGTGGGCAGCTGGCAGTAGCTAAGGCCAGCCCGGAGCCAGACAGTTGGACTAACTCTGCCTCCCTGGGGCAGGGAAGCTTGGCAGCTGCCCAGCATCCGTGGGGCTGAAAGGGGTAGAGACATTTTCTGGTCAGCAAAGCCCTACAGCCAGTGCTGCAAAAGGGAAACCGGAATCACGCTACTGAATCCGCAGGCAAAGGGGTTGGAAGAGAGAGGGCGTGAAGCAGAAGACTTTGGCATCTCCTGCCAAGGAGAAAAGCCCCCAAACGGGAAAAGGCAAAATGCCCGCATTTGCTGTGAAAAGATCCACTCAGCGCATGATGTGAAAAGACAGTTTCTAATAAGTTATCCCCTGACTTGTTTCTCTTCCCGCAGAGTCAGCCCATCAGGCACGAGCAAGGCTTGGCTCTCCCACGCCTTGCTCCCCGAGGGTTTCCTTGTGCCCCTGCGGTGCCAAGCGTGCGCCACGTCAAGGGATCGGGGGGGGGGGGGTCACCCCTTTGCCATCCAGATCCTAGGTCATGCTGGCCTTGCCCCTAAGTCTGGATCCAAAAGTCTTCATCCCTCGGAAATAAAGGTTTGAAATCTGCTCCATTAAAGCAATCAAGCGGTCACGTTAAGTCCTTATTTTGGACCGCTGGTCATTCCCTGAATCCGGAGCGAATTTGCTTTTTCCAGCTGCATAAAATGAGCGCTCTGATTCTGTTCAGTAACGTGTTTCTCCCCCTCTCCCAACCCCCACACTCTTTACCAGTCCCTTGCCCTGTTCCTAGTCTCTCTCCCATTAAGCAGCAACTGGTTTAGCCAGACTCGAATGCACTGCGCCGTCACGCAGATGGGAGAGGTATTATTTGTGGGTCTCCTTTTAGGAGGCAAATGTTGAATCCTAAAGCGCTCCCGCAAGCCATGGTGGAGCGGATGTTCTGGCAAGAGGCTTGATCACACCCAGATATTCATATGAAACGTGAATGCATTGCAGACGGGGGGTGGGAGCCCATGCCTGGGATTAGTGAAGCCAGGATGGGGCGCGCACAGCAGCTTGCGTGGAATTAGAGAGGCTCAAACGCAGGCTCCCCAGATGGGTCGGGATGCCGGAGCAGCCTGCCTTCAGGCACGACCACGCTGTGGAAGGCAGCGGCTTTGCACGTAACCCCAACCAGCAGCATCTCGCTCGGCTCCGAGCAGCTGGGAGGCAAAGGCAAAGCGGGTCTCAAGGGGTAGTCGGTAGGAGGGAAGGTTTGTTCCTCCCTGACGGTCCTCGCTACTGGAACTCGGAGCAATCCCAGGGAGAACTAATGGAAACCAGCAAACAGGGCACGTGGCTTCAGAAAGGGGACAAAGCAGCTCCCCATGGCTGCTGGCTGCATTGCCGGGGAAGGCAGAGCACGTCTGTCCGTTCCTGGGCTTCCCTGACGGCCTTTGGGACCCCGGGCGAGGTGCCCGATTAGCTAAGTCCACTCCAGAAGGGTCCCCTCTCCCGGAGCAGAGAGGTGGGTAGCTGTGTTAGTCGGAAATCGGGCAGAAGGCAGGGTAGATCTGCACCTTATAGACTCACTAAAACAGACGATAAGTTGCTCTGGTTTAGTTCATCAAAAAGGTGACTTATCTGAAACGTGGCTTCTGAGGGCTGCAGGTGGTGCAGATAAAGCATGCCATATGTATCTGGGGAACCCCCTGGGCTTTGCCTTCTGGCTCCGAAGGAACAGCTCAAGCACCGAGGCCGAGAGCAGGGTGAGGCAGGCCACCTCCCAGCCAAATGGGGCATCGGCAGAGCAGCTGCCACCTGAACCGCAGCCCACATCATTAGCAGGGCTTTAGCCTTCCTATTTACAGGGCAGGGAGAAAATAAGCCAAGGCCCAGCCTTTTTGCTGGATCTTTCATTATTAAATGCAACAGCTGGAAAAGCAAGAGGGATTCAAACTAGGCCACGGCAAACATGGATCTGGTGAGCTGCCAAGGCAGGCCTGTGGCAAGCCTCATATTCTCTGCATCCCCGTGACGGGGCACCGCAGGCAGGAGGCTCGGATGGGGTAGCTGCGCGGGCAAGCCGGCTGCAGGCAAGAAACACAGTAGAGACAAACCAGAAAGTGGGAACACGCCGCCCATGTTTGCCTAGGTCTGCTCTGCCCGCAGCTTCCCACGGACGTGCCCACGTGTGAAATGTCCCCATCGAGGGGAGCGCTCTGCACGGGTGCACCAGTCCTGACAGCCGGCCGGACGAGATGACCATCCGGCCCGACTTCTCTACGATCCCCCGGCTCCGTCATCTGTGTTAAACCAGATTGCCTCGTGCACGGGAGACTTTTGCCCCTTGCTGGGTAACACCATAACCCCTTTCCCTGGCGAGGCCCAGTGCCAGAGGCAGCAGCTGCATCGCCACCCACATCCAGCTGCGCGCTCGTGCTGCGATCTGCTGGCCCAGCGAACAGCCAGGGGAGCCGGCGGGCCACGCGACTGGCCAGTGCCTCGAATACAGCTCCCACCCGTGGCACAATCTCAGACCTGTACTTCACGTGCAATGTCTCAAAACCAAAATGGCCTGGCAGGAATCAAACAGAGACACCCGGTTGTGTGACCTGGAAAGGGAGTCGCCCTGGGGACCCTGCCTGCCTTACAGGGCTGGCTATAGGCTATGGCTGTCCTTGCATGTAAGAGGGCTTGGGGTGGCCTTGAGCTCTGGTGGGCTGGAGTCCCCTTTTCTCCTGCCCACCTTGAAGATGCTGTTGGTGCTTTTATGATCTTGGCGATGCAACAGGCAATTAAGGAAATTAAGGCTGCAACTGGCACTCAGCGGAGCGCCCCAGCCTTTGCTCACTGGGGTGGGCTCAGACCTGGACCAGGACACCTGAGCAACAAGGGAACTCTGACGGGACCCAGATTTTGCGGTGGGCTTTCCTCTCCGGTGCACGGACGTGGAGCTCCGAGTCCTAGTTCGAACTGACTTCAGAGGAACCGGCCTGGGGGAAGGCTGCTTCGACTACAAGCTGCTTGGGGCATATATATGTACAACACCTGGCGCAACAAGGTCTCAAGCCTGTGCTAAGGACACCCAGGTGTTACGGCGGTATAAATAATAATACTATGGGGAACATCATGGGTCATCCCCGAGGACAGATCCTGGGGTAAAAGCATAGATCTGTACCACTTGAGCCAAAATTCCTGCGTGCACGTGGATGAAGCCCTCTGCCGCCTTGGGCTAACCCAGCTTCAGCGCGCTGTTTGCAGATACCAGCTAACGTCTTATTGCCCAGGATAGGCAGAGGCTGAGTCTTTCCCCCTGACAACAAGACATCCTTTCCCTCTGTGCTGTGCAACCGGCAGAGCTTTGAGTCGGACCAGATTTCTCTGCTTGATTAGGACAGCAAAGACACTAGGGTTTACGCTGGGGAGCAGGAGAAGAGATTAGATCTGCTCTTAGACAGCAGCAGAGAGACGGGAAACTCAGAGGGGCAGCAGAGGCCCACGGTTTCCCTGCACGCCGTTCTCCAGCAAGGGAACGCTGATCAGGCAATTAGCAATCCAAGCATGGGAATAATCCAACTGACACAGACAGAGGGGACCCGAGGCTGGGGAAAAGCAAAAATGACTCACAGCGTCTAGCAGAGAAATGATTCCTAATCCCATCAGCATCTCTGGCTGGGCAACAATCCTGTTTCTGGAAATGATTTTTCTAGGTCATTGTATTTCCAGACCCCTTTCTCTGAAACGTGACAATGGGCTCAGGGCAGGGGGACGTCAAAGGGAGGGCGAGAGGGCGATGGGAAAACACAACTGAGCGCGTGGAAGGCTTGCTGTGCTCGCTGGGACAGGGACTGTCGGTGTCGTGTCGGTGTACAGCACCGCGTGCGGGCGGCCCGACTGTGGGACTGGGGCTCCTTGGTGCTGTAACAAGGCTGACCGGTGCAATGGAGTGACTGGCAACGCTCGTGCAGGTGCGTCCTCCCAGACAGCTCCTGCAGGGCCCACCACGCTACCAAGGGAGGGTCATTAGAAAGGCAACCCCAGATGCTCTAAACTCTCCCAATCACGAAGGCAGAGAAGGAAAAGGCCTTCTGCAGCAGGCCAGTGCCTCCCCCCTCCACCTGCCCTCTCTTCCTTCTCCCTCCCTCTCTCTCAGGAAGGATACATGCAGCTACCTTGACTTTCAAGGCATCGCTGTAATTGCAGCGAGGTTTGCTAACACCCACTCGGTCACATTCGCCGGCGTTCGATCGCAGTTCCGCTGCTTTGTGCGCGTTTTCTCGGCTCCTTTCCTTTGTGTACGGCAAACCTGCCAGCACCCCCTAACCAAAACCAGTCAGTCGAACGCGTGTATATATTTACATAAATCGACGCACAGCATCGAAGGCATGCATGCCTCGGTTGTCTCTGCGGAGAGGCGATCTGAATTCAAAGGATACAAATGAGGGGATCGGCCAGGGAAGGGGACAGCAACTCTCCAACCTGCTTTTTATCACCAACTTATAGATGGATGCCCATGCCAGGAGAGCTGTTGGTCAGCCTTGTTTCCTAGAAGCAAGGTTCAAAAAGCAGAGAGCTGTTGGGAGCAGCGGCACGCCAAGGCCTTGTGCCCATTAACAAGGATGGGGATCTTTGTCCCTCATCCTGGAACGGCTTCAGAGTCCGCTTCGCACCGGGCACGGAGATGGCTGGTGAAAAAGGTATCTTGATGCCCACCCAGCAGCCCTCCCCGCCCAAGGGCAGGGGGGCTGGACCCAGAGATTTTGTAAGGTCCCTTCCAGCCCTTAATATCTATGAAAAGCCAACATTGTTCTCTTCCTCAGCTTTTCTTGCCATTTTCCTCTCGCTCTCTCCCTCGAGATCCAGGCGCAGGACGGGAGCTGGGATTCTTGGGTTCTCCGCCTGATTGTGCCAGAGATCCCCTGCGCAATCTGGCCCTAGCCACAACTTCGGTTCCTCCCAGGGTTTGTGAAGGTCCCTGAGAGCGCTGGATGGAAGAAGCCCCTGGAAAACAAGGCACGGTGTCTGAGGATAGCGTGGCTGCTGCAGGACCACGGTTAGGAGACCCCGCTCCTATTTCAGTTCTGCTCTTCATCGAGTTTTCAATTGTTCTTGACCTGGTGCTCTTCTGCCCTCTTCCTAAATCCTGCCGGCAGCCCCATCTCAGCCCAGGGTCCGGACAATACCTGCCCGTTCGGATCCGACTGCCTTCGCTCTGCCACCTAGCATCACTCCAGAGTACGGGCCAACTCAGTCCGTGCAAACTCCAGGTAAGTTTCTTCTTAGCCCTTATGTCAGTCTTGAAAGGTTTTGAGGATTACCCCTTCTCCTGGCAGCCTGGCTCCATGAGGCTTTTAATGGCACTCTTGGAGGGAGCCAGCACCCAACTAATACTGCCCATGATCTTCCTTCTGAAACCCGGCCATGCGGTGGGCACCTTTCTATCCTCGGGTGGCTACCTGCTGCCTATTTCAGCACAAGAACCCCTCTTTCCTATCTCCAGTCCATTGTGCGGTGACCCTCCTGGACCAACTCCATTCATTCCCTCCTCCGATCATCAATATTAAACATTTCCAGCTCCGCGCTGAACTGCCTTCTGCACCTGACTGCACTCGGTGCCCGTCGTACTCACTGCTAGCCTGGCAGCCTAAAAGCTCAAGAGAGCAACTCACCGACCGGTTTTCTGAAAGACCTTCCACACCTGCCTTTAGATAGAGCCCAAATAATTACCTTCTTCCACTCGCAAGCAGTCAATTGAGTTTAAAAATCGCTGAATCTTGGATAAATTGTTCAGCTAATGCTGCAAGCAAGGTTTTCCTCCTTGGGTTCAATAGGGCACTGCCGTCTGGTAAATGCATCCTGGTGATTAAAATCCCACCTCTTGCGCTGTAATAGCGATGCCTCGTCACCTTGCTGCCAAGGTGGGAACCCTGGATAAATTATGCTTTTGCCGATCAAGTAGCATTTAACATACAACCCTGAGCTGCCCCCAACATGACTCGACTCAAATTGCTTAAACAGAAGCAGATTTTCTTGGCAAGTTACAGAAACAGCGAGGAAAGCATGAAATGAGAGCCGACGTGCTCGGAGCGGGTCACTGCAGGGAACATCCCCGAGCATGCCCGCCGCTTCGTTAGAGGAATCGCTGAAGAAACACAGAAACCATATATAGCAGCAAGTTATTTTGGTGGCTCAAAGCTGCGCCGCCCTATTGCTCGCTCCTATTTTCGGGGCCAGTTCTGCATTCGACCACAGCCCTTTCAAGATGTTAGCAGTAACAGCAGCAGCGGCGAATCCTCACTAGAAGATAACCCTCATCTTGGTGCTTCCTCAGCGGTCATAAAGGAAGCAAGGGATAGCAAGTGATCCATACTGCTGCTATATTGCCGTTACATGCTTAGGAAGTAAAAAATCCACGGGCGATGTTTCCTGCACTCTGGCTGTGCTCAGCCGACTGAGTCCTTGGCCGCTATTGCAGGGGAGCGTGAATTAGAGCAGCTTTAAGGCTGCTCTAACAAGGAACTCAACAGCTGTACAATACAGTTAAATGGCAGCACCTTGGCACTCCCTGCACGTCGCCGCACTGCGAGTAGGTGGGTCAGGACAGAAAAGGGAGGCCTGTGCCTCTCAAGAAGGCGCTTGGTTTCATATGTCCACCCACCACAATATTGGGAGAAAGCCTGGAAGAAGAGATCTTTCTGCCGATGCAGAGAAGAGAGGCCCTGTGAACGCAATACGCAGCCGTCAGGTGGCATCGTTCTCAAGCTGGCGTGCAACGCACTTACATTCGCGTCCATGCCTACGTCGGCATACACAACCGAGTATCATTCCTTGTACTGGTTTATGCCGCTTCTTTACTCTGCATCTCAGGGGAGGTCTTCCCAATTACTTCTTTACATTTCCTAGGGCCCACAGGGCGAAACACTGATCCCACCAAACCAAGTATGGCTCCCTTAAACTCCAGCGAGGCCAGGGTTTTAAGCCTTTCAGCCTGCTTAACTCATGTTATCACTGCCTGCTGCAACAGTGTTGTCTACCCATGAATTATTGTGTGTCCTTAATGCCTCGACTCCTGGATTATACAGGAAACATGACTTTCCTTCCAAAGGAAGGGTACATTTCTAGTCCTCAAAATGTGCAAATGTGAGCCCAAGACCTCCGAAGCTACCAGCGAAAGAATAAGAAGCCCCCTTTGGATTTTTAAGTCTTATTTTTTTTAACCTTGCCACCTGATTTGAGGCCTCGTTCATGAGTTTGGAGTGCCTGGGGCTGGCGGTGCAGTGTCGGTAGCTCCCAGCTAGGTGCAGTCTGCTTCTCCTCTTGATAGAGGCTGTATCTCAATCTCTACCTGCAGAAAAATGCTCCCCAGAGTGCAGACATTTAGATACGACAGCTTACAACATTTCCAAAAGGTCATGGCTTGTAATAGAGAATGAAGCGCAGAACCCATTTCCTGGCAGGGAGGACTCGTGAAGGATTACTTAATATTCCATCAGCGCGTCTACTTTTACCCAGCGTATAATTCACCCAAAGCCAGGCGTTCGGGGGACCTGGTGACCCCGGGGGACCGATATAAGCATGCAAAATGGAAAACTGGTTTCAACTAGCATTGCTGAAGAATAACCACTAGATTATGTGTCTATTCTATATCTCTTCTATTCTATCAGGCACGAAAGGAAGGGGAGCATGCAAATCCAGGTCCTCCATCATGATCCAATATGGACCTAGGTGTGGGGGACCCAGGTTCAAACCCACCTCTGCCTGTGTTAGGACTAAACCAAGAGCCCTTCCTTTCAGGTGACTGCCCGTGCCCCCAGGGCAATCTTGGCACCTCCAGGAGCTAAGGAAGGACTTGTGCTTTTGTCTCCCACCTTGTGGGCTACAGCTATTTTGGGGGGGGGGGGGAGGTGGGGCATAGAGAACAAAACCCCCCTCCTCTGATTTTGTGACTCCACCTGATATTTCAGTGGAAAAGCCAGCCAGCATCCAAAAGGATCTGACTCCTCTCCCGTCCTTATTCCCCAAGGAGGAGCAGCTCCGTAGCTACAGGGCTGTCCTTGCAAATACAAGGTCAATAAGACTTGCCCCTGAAGTACCCTCTGGGATAGTTCCCAAAGAGGGGCACCCATCATTTCCAGTTTTTCCAGCCAAAACTGAGCTGGTTTGGGACTGCCTTGGGATGGTTAAGATGCCATTTAAGGGTGAATGTACTCTTCACTGGGAAAACCATGCCCAGGTCAGATGCTTGCGCTGCGTGGGAAGGGGGAAGCCTGTGCTACCATTGCTCTTCCTGCACATCGGCCTCTGGTTAAAACAGAAGACAAGACAACGAGAGCCATCAAGATAGCACCAAGAAACACCATCGCTAGAGTCCAGTTTTCTAAGACTCCTGGCACGTCCGCTCAGCCTTGCGTGAGCTTTCGGTCTCCAGGAGCCACGTTATCTGCTGAAGCCAGGTCCAGGGACACATGCGCTTTGGACAAGACATCTCGATGAACCTGCCAGCACAGATCTCCTGCGGACTTGTTTGCCAACAGGCTGTACTTCTCAGATCTCCCTCACAGGAGCTGTCTTTTGATGGTATCTGTCGCCGGCACGCTGCGGCCTTGTCCATCACTTAGCAGCAACTTGGAGGAGGAAGACAAAGTGCTGTGCTAGAGGGATGGGGATGCACACAGAGGGCGTCAAAGCCCAGGAAGCAATTACTGGCTTCTTGCCCTTGGAAATGGCTCGGTGCGCTCCAGGGGGTGGATGGCAGGATGCGACCACCCTTTGGTAGCCAATGTGTGGCCCAAGAGCCCAACAGAGGTGCCCCTCGGGGAGCAGCCGTCTACCCCAGCATGCACTGACATGAGACGAAGGGGTTGGGATCCAAATGGGTCGCCGCCTGCCGTGCCCTGTAGCTTTTGCACCGCCGGCTGTGCATCACGCTTATTAGGCGAAGCCCTAATTTAACCCGACAGCGGTGCTTTAGAGGCTTCCAGGCGAGCGTCGGACCGCACGGCACGGCACATGCCGGTTTTGTCCGTGGAAAGGCCGCTTGCCGCGCGCGTGCCGCGCTGCAGTCCCTATATGCTGGCACGAGGCGGGCCCTGCCCCTCCACTCGCAGCCAAGGGAGCGCCGCCGATTCTGAATCATCCCGCGACCGCAACAGGAAGACACACACTGTAATTATTCGGCCTTCAGCCGGCTGATTAATGACGCCACCCACCAGCGTGCAGAGGAGCCTGGTCTGCCACGTGAAACAACTCATCCCTTCTTGACTTGAGCCAGACGGGCCCCGTTCTGCTGCGGCCGGGTGGCACGATGGGGGCACGTCCCGCTCGCCGTGTCCAGGGCAGCCCTCCCAGGAGCCTCGGATCTGGATGCCGCAGCAATCCAATTAGAAGGCGCTTCCCAAGGAATCCGTTCAAAGTTTGCCGCACTAATTAGGATATCCAGGCCAGCGTTTTGCCTCCTGCTGAATTCGACTCTTCCGCTGGCTCGTTGAGTCTGTATCGACTGCCACCTCGGATCTGACCTGCGGCGCGGCGCACGCTGGGCCAGGACCCCTTAAAAGACCTGTGCAGAAAGGCACTTGTGACCAATCCCTCCTGCATTCCTGCAGCCTGGGCTGTGCCGTTAATAATACAGTTCTTGTGTATGAATGCCCGTGCTTCTTTGTATTGCAGGAGAGCCCAGACAGGTGTCAGACCACAGCGGTAGGAGCTGCACCTGCCCCAGAGTTGCAGCGGTCTGGGGGTGCAACACAGCCAGCAGACCGACTCCTATTACAGGACACAACATACATCAAAGCTACTGACCCGCGTAAATCTTCCTCCGAATTACTGTATTTCAATGCAGTGGCAGCGGTAAAGGAACAATGAACGGGGAGGGGGAGACCCGATGTCCCCGCATCCTTCCTCCTGCACGCTCCTGGGTGCCAGTGGTGGAAGGAGGGGCTGCCAGACACAGAGGGGCCAATATCCCTGCTGGGTGATGGGTTGCCCCTCACACTAGATTTAGGGACAGGGAAAGACAAGAAAGAGCTGGCGGGGAAGGACCAGACAGAGCATGGCAGGCGCGCAGGCAAGGAACGGAAGGGGGAAGAGGAAAGGAACAGCGGGAGAGCGATGGGGCGCCCTGAGCAGGGGGCAGGAGGAAGCCAGCTGTCCTCCTGCCCAAATCCTGACGGCTCACAGATGTCACATTGCCGAGGAGCGCGAGTCAGGGGACGGCTGTCCTTTCAGAGGGTTTCATTTAGCCGGATGGCAGTGTTCACGGGAGAGAAGAACAGACTGACAGGCCAGACTGCAGGACAGATGCCCATTTCAGGGACAGATTGGGGGAGGCAGCACGCTCTTGCTACCCCGGCACGGCTGCAACCCACCGTCTCTGCTGGGGAAGATGCTGGCTTGGACATGCTGAGCTGGGCGCATAGCTCCTGCAGTTCCCATCTGACCCCCATGCCCCCAGCGCTGTCCCTATTCAGCACGACCGCAGGATGCAGTTTATCGCTCCGCGAGCTCCTCTTCTGGATCTGGCTAGGCGCAGATGAAGGAAGTTTCCTCCTGGGCAGTGACTGGGGTGCCCCTGGTTGTGAAGCATCCCAGAGAATATTTCAGGGGAAAGTCTGCTGATCGCCCCTGTATCGCAAGGACAGCCCTGTAGCTGACCCTCCTTGGGGAGCATGGGCAGGAGAGGAGTCAGATGCTTTTGGATGCTGGCTGGCTTTTCTCCTACCTATCGTGCAGCGGGTGCTGGTGGCTTCTGGACTGAAATCTCCCGGAACAAAATGATCGGAGCGATCATCCTTGACGGGATGGAGGGAGCCTGGAACGACAGAGCTCCCAGGATGGCTCACTTCTCAATGCTAACTGGAGCCGAAATGCATCAATCCAGGGCAGAAATGCATTTTTTAATACCCGTCTACAGCTGCTGCAGCTGAACTGTTACGGCCGTCCCAATAACCATGGTGGCAGCGGATAGCGAGGACAGGAAAGTGCTGTTACAGGTGAAATAAAGCTTGACAGCTGAATGGTGTACCCTCCACCATTCGGGACCCAGACGAAATGATCACAGCTGGATCCTTTTGGTCGTCCAGAGGTGGGGAGAGCAGAAGACATCGTCACAGACCATCTCCTAGGGGCCTGGAGAATGGATCGGTGCTCTGTTGCAATCCCGGCAGCTATGGGGAACACGGCGTATGGGTGGGAAGACAAGTGGACAGTGTTGGGATGTCTGACGTCTCAGACCCTGCTGGTTCACTTCCCGGGGAAGCGAGAGGGGCTGTGCAGAGACCCTGGGCTTTGCCAACAAAGCGTGCTCTGCATCTCGCGACAGCTATCAGATAAAATATTTATTTTCCAGCTATTTACGACTCCAAACACTTTTCACCAAATAGGGAGGGCGACTGGGGGTCTTTGAGTCATTGTCGTGGTCAAGCTTTTACTTGAACGACAGCCTCTTGCTCTCTGCACCCCTGTTCCACCTCCCGCTGTTCAAAGGCTGCATTTCCCCCCGTGACCGGAGACTTGTGAGCATCAGTATTCACAAGGGAGGACCACAGTCAGGTCTCCAGCACCAGGGCACCAGCTGCCAGGCTCAGGGAGGGTCTGTCCCTATTTTACGCATTTTGCTAGGAGCACCTAAAGGTCCATCTGCACCAGCGGGTCTCATTCTCAACCTTTCTAACCTCAAGGCATCCCTCAGACTCAAGGCCCTCTTCTAAGTGAACCAAGTGGCATGCCACTTCAAATACTCAATGGTGTGAGCTTTGGCCGGTGAAGTTTTAGGACACCACAATGTCAAAACAGTGGTGGACAACCGCCTGTCCACCCCAGCAAGGGAAGGGGTGGGTGGGGGGAGAGGACCAACATGTTGCTCCCTCCCGATATGTGTAACAGGGCCGGTGAAATGACCAAATCCCACCAGGCTTAAAATGTCTCCTAGCTGTGAGCTCAGCGTCATGTCTTCAGTCAAATCACCTCTCCTTCTTTCAGATCAGAGACAAGCCAGTGGGTAAGAGGTTTCTGAGCTATTAGGCAGAATAAAACTTGAGGTCCCAGACTCTCAAGCACTGCAGGATTAAAGCTGCCTACAGCACAGAGGAGTCAAGAGGAAACGATGCCAGGCAGTCGAGACGGCCCTGTGCTAAATGGGATCCAAGGTTTTGGTTTGGAGGCAAAGAGACAGAGATGCAAAATTCTGCCTAAGACCCAGTTTTATACCTGAAACCCTGACATCTGCAGGTGACAGCCAGCACCTTCTGCAGAAGGCAAGACGCTAGGGGCCGACAATACCATGCTGGATGCCTGGTGGTGTGGACTGTTGCCTACCACCCGTGGAGCTACCCTAAAAAGATGCAGAAGCGGCACGTGGACAGACAAAACAATAATGCAGCATTAAAAGTGTGTGTCGGGGAGGGAAAGACATACACCATGTCTGTTTGCTTTATCCCATAATAGAAACTAAGTACACTACAGTCATTTTTTACCAGTTGTTTCATGTGGGGGTAGATGACCATAGTTTCGTTGCCTATTCCTAACGAACGAGCAGCTCCCTCCGCATTTCAACCCAGGCTCTTCGC
>JAGPOW010001614.1:2199596-2212237 GCA_030014935.1 Caiman crocodilus
ATCACAAAGCTCCAAGTCTGCTGGGAGGAAACCAGATCTACTGGCCTCATCCGCTCCGCATTCCCCCTCTGTTCCCCTAATGCACGGTCCTCTTTTCCCCTCCTCCACCCCGTAAAAGCCTTCTGAGGGCCAACAACTGGTATCAGGAGGACTTTATGTCACAACCACCACCAGACAACCTGCAGGAAGAGACTCCAGCATCCTCATGGATGGGTGGTTACCCCAAGCCTCCAGAGCATCTACATAGCGTGGCGCAGTCCCCTAGCACCCACAGGCCCGTCGCGCGGAGGATGCGCACCGCTCGGTCTTACTTAGCAGTGCCCATTGACACGTGCTGTACATGCACACAGCCCGCTGCAGCGTTTGCAAACCAACAAAACCCCAGGGAGATCCAAATTTAGGATTTACAGAGGTCAGGCTCCCTATAACCAATGCCCCTAAACCTCCATTGTGTATTTGAGCCTGCAAGACCATGCCGACCGGACGACCTCCACCTGACACGAGTGCCGGCACATCAGTGAACTCGGCAGCATCATGACGAGAACCGGAGCCGTCGCTCTGTAGGTACTGCCAGGGCAATGCCAGCCCCAGCAATCACTTACCGCTCTGCAGGTCGGAGTCCGTATCAACATTTGGGTTCGTTGTGGCATGAGAGGCTGGGGAGCTTTAAATGGCAAAGATTTCTGCGCAGCCGGTCAGCAGCCCTCTGGGTAAAACAGAAAGAGACAAAAAAAGGATCATGTACCAGCATGTCCGCTCTGAACATCCCAGATTGACTAATGAGCCTAATTTCTGGCATGCGTACCCGGCAGGATCCCTGTACAAGCATCAGAGGCCCTGGGGCCCTCATGGAAAGGCTAGCAGGTCTCGGGGAATGCAGCAGAGGCTTAGCAGCATACAGCCGTGCTATGCAAAAATTAAGGATGTGAAGCAAAGAAGAAAATTGAATCCACAGAGTCGGCAGAGCGGGTTGTTAAGGAGGCGGACTGTAAACGTCCACACTGGACTCCTGATCCGAGGGACACAATTAACCCCGGTCTAACACATCACTTTTCCCTTCCTGCCTGAAGGATGGTGCTGTCTGCTAGCACCATGCTACCACTTGGGCTCAATGCTGACTTGCAAGGAAAACCACTGCGTGCCAAATCAACTCACCGCTTCTGTAAAGGATGCGGCGTGACCTTGCTTTTCGTATGGGGAAGAGATTAGACTACTTCTCCATTCAAAGTGCAGGCTTGAGGCTGCCGGCAGCCAAGACTCTTCATGTACCACGCAGGCAAACATTGTGGAGCAGCTCTTCTGGGGCGTGATCAGCTCGCTGTATCCAAACTCCAGTTTCATTTATTTCTAACAAGAGGCTTTGGATATCGCCCCTGTCTGGATGGGGAGCCCAGCCAGAGGGACTGGACATATTGCAAACTGCCCCCAAACTAAGGCTTGGCCTAGGCTGCATCTGGATGAGGAGATTATATCTATAAATAGGCAGCTGCTCTGAATTTGCAATGGCTTATCTGGCTCAGAACAAAAAAGCAGGGCTCTCCATTCGGTGCTGGGGAGCTGGACTCGCACGCCCCTCCCTGGGCAGACCAGAGAGGCAAGGTGCCTCTCCCCCCATCCCTCCTTCCTGGTTTAGAGCATCAGCACGAGGAACGTCGAAGAGGACAGAAACGTACAGGGCAGATAGAAAGGCAAGCTCGACATGGGATCATTCCCACAGCTGCTTCATCTGAGCCTCCTCTTTTAGTGGAGCTCATTCATCCGGGGATTATGAGCAGGATGGGAGATGCCGAGTGCCAAGAGCAGAAGATGCCGTCTGAACCCACCCGTGCTCTTTGTCTCTTGCTACGAACATGTCGAGTGCCAGACTAGCTGCCTTGGACCCAAAGCCTTAGTGCACTCCCAAGTAGGCACTCGATCCCGAATTGCTGCGTGTGTCCTGCTGCCGCACTGTTTTGACCTGCATGCTGCTGAATGATTTGGAGCCGTCATACGATGAACAAAGGCCAGGCAGCCAACAGGTCCTGGGCTGTGTTGCTATCCGAGTCTCCTGTCCAGCAATCAGCTTCCCCCTCCAGCACAAGGTGGTATGAAGCGGCCTGTGTCGACTGCCTGTTTCTGTTTTACGCATCAGCTACCCACCTGAAAACGGTCTCTCTCATCTCACTTTCCCCTGGAACAATGATCCGGAGGTGGAAGCCGGTCCCCACCCTGTAATCGGAGCTGCAGCCAGCTGCATTATACTCCCAGAGTCGTGACTTCCACTTTCTCCCCTTTTTCTCCCCTTTGTGGGCTGTGCTTTCAGCCACCGCCGGGGAAACTTGCTTCCCCACATCCCATTGGCTGACTCAAAAAGAAAGAATGGCCTACGTGCTTGGCTGGAGGGAAGGAAAATAGCTGGGGCAGGAGAGGAGGAAGGGGAGCAAGGGAGCAAAGCACATCCACCATCTCACCCCTGCTTTTCAAGGGACCTGAGAGAGCTCCCAAGGAGAGGAAGCCCGGTTTACAGGTCCACACAGTCAGCCGCCTTGACAAGTCAGTCTTGCACAATGGACATACTCAAGGCTCCCCAACTTAGGGATAAGGGCAAGAGAGCATCTTCCCCAATGGTCTCTCCCCACTCACTGTCCCAAAGGAACAAGGAGCTAGAAACTTAGAACGAGTTAAAACTAAAGGTCTTCACCCAGACAATACAGAATGACTTTTAACTTCAACAAAAACCACTTTTAACTTCAGGTTAAGCATGTTCACTGACATCCAGAATCAAAAATGCACACCGAGCATATTTTTGGAAGCCGAAGCATTCAACTGCACGACGACGAGTTTTGACAACTCCGAACCGATCCCAAGCCTTCGCGTTTGTGCAGGCTCTTAACAAGAAAGAAAAGACACTGCAAAAAAGGGCCATTTGATCTTCCGCAAGCAACCTGAACTCTGATCCTTTTGGCTTCACGCTTCGTTGTTGGGTGACGTACAAGAGGAATACGCTATAATTAGAACAATAAGAGGGTGTGCAATGGCGTGGCTTTTCTAGGGAGAATGAATAAATCAAGTGTTGCTTAATTTGAGGTGTCACACACTTTACAGTGTAGGTGTGAGAATACACGTTTCAGTTACACATCATTGGTGGATACAAAGCAGGTGTGGTTTGCGCGGTGTCTAAATAATATGATAAGTGAATGTTAGCACTGCTTGATTAGAGCGCGTTTGTGGAGGACGCCTCACAGTCCAGTGACTACGTGCTTTGGCGCACCATCACAGTCAGGGATGTGGGGGATGCATCTGCCAAGGGTGGGCTGAGCCTCTTTGATTTAAAAACTAAGTCAAACCGGAGAAGCGAGGGACAGTCTGTCGACTGAACGAGTCAGAATCACGGCCGTTTTGAAAACACCGGGTGCTAATTTTAACGGGAAACGTTAGCAAATTGGACACCAGGATATATTTTTTACCATAGCTGAAAAATGGAACAAAACCCAGGAGACAGTCGAAACCCGCTCATCCTCCACGGCATCCCCCTTTCCCGCCTGCACGTACATGCTTTCTTTCGAGATTGCAATTCTGGGGGGAGTCTGGCTTTCCACCTGCACGGGAGCAAACACATTGTCGAGGTGATGCTAACACCACGATTACAAGTTTTATAAGCAGAGCACAAGGGTATGCAGAGTCTTCTTATCCGTTACTTCAGCTGATCATTTCCATACATTTGAATGATTAGGGTCCCTGTAATGCTCTTGGTATGTATTTCTGGTAACTCTTATGTCACCTAGCAACCTCAACTTCACATGAACGGAGTTCATTGTCTGGAAGTCTAGTATCCTTTCAGCGGGCATTGGAAAGGCACCCGCGGCACAGAGCCAGCTCCCAGATGGGACGTGGTGCTTAAACTGCAAAGTCGAACCTTGAGGGCATCTGGTCCCCGAAGCAGGATGCAGAGCCCTGCTCCTTGATCCCGAGAACGGAGCAGGACCCCGGGGCTAGGGACAGACATTACACGTGAACCGGTTTAAGGGGTCAGAAATGGGTTTAAACCTGTAACAGAACGCAGAAACCAGTTTGAACACGGTTCAAGACCAACCCGATTGAATGCAGTGTTCAGTCTGGTTCATGCACTGCCTGGTGCGGACCCCTGTGCCTCTGTTGCATCCAAGCCACTTGTTCATGTGTCTTTGAACATGGGAAAACCTTTCCGTGGGTCCTACAGCCACAGCTGCGATGCAGGAAAAACCTGTTCTGGCGACAAGCTCAAGGACTGTCCGGCGCAGCGGCACGTGGCTTTACAGGGGAAGCGTGATTTTCTCCAAACCGCAGGCCCTTTATAAAGCACAAGGAAAACCTGCTAGCTGCCAGCGGTTCAGGGCCTTTGATGCGCCGCTGCGCTGCTTTGGTCGAGGCCAGTAGAGAGCCGCGGCGACACATCCCCGGGAGCCAGTGCAACGGCGTGTGCAGCTCAGGTCAGACAGCTGAAACACCGGGGTTTTGAGTGCAGTAATTAGCATCGCACGTACTAGCTTGGCCCAGCTTCCGACTGCCGTCTTTGAGAAGCCAGCGGTGTGTGCGCGGATGTTAACACACCGGGGACCTGCTATGGGAAGCTCCTTTGTAACAACAGGTCCCAACCGGAAGGTTTCTGCACGAGCGATCCCCCCCCGCTGAGCTGCAAAAAATGCCTCTGCCCTGACCTTCCCGACAGTCTCCAGGCTAGAGGTTTCCTGGTCAACCTGAGTTTTCCAACCGAGTGCCAGTGATGCTTGGGGTAAAACGGAGGCGACACAATGCTGGGGGGGATGATACTCACAACAAGGGAGCCCACGACCACATTCAGGTTGAAGATGCATGGTCTGCTGGCCAGGAAGCAGCATATGCATAGACCAGGGTACTCGGAAAGTGCCGAGGAAAAGCAGAGTCACCACGTGGCTGGGGAGTAGGTGGCCAGCAACACCTAGGACAGGGGTGGGCAATTATTTTGGGTGGAGGGCCGCTTACTGAGTTTTGGCAAGCCATCGAGGGCCGCATGACAGGCAACCAGGGGCAGCTAAATATTCATTTCCTAAATTTTTTAGGGGCCCCGCGGGCCGGATAGAATGGGCATGCGGCCCACGGGACACATTTTGCCCACCCCTGACCTAGGATCTCCGGTGACACAGGTTGTCAATGGTTTCTTGACGGCACCCCAAGCACGATACAATCCATCCAGCTTCATCGCCTTATCTGTCGTTTGGCCAGTCTCCCAGCAGGCCTTGCAAACAATGGCCCAGTGTCAAGACTGATTTGTGAGCAAAGATGCAATAATTGGGCAACCAGCAGAGAAGTGCTTTTATCAGCACGCTCCCTCCCACATACCGCAGCTCAAAGATCTGGCAACTCAGATCCCCTCGGAGCAAAGGAATTAATTCTTTCCTTGTAAATAAGGAGGCAGTGATATGTCTCCCTGCCTAGCCTAACATGTGCCCCATAAATTACCTTATCTGATTAACGCAAGCGCCCGTCTACGATGCAGGGACTAAACAGAGAGCGCCGTGCTTTACTGGGAACGAGGGGGAAACCAAAGGCTGCATCTGAGATGTCCGCAGTGTGCATGAGCAGGAAAATTAATGAAGGCAGAGGGCTTTTCTGCCCCCTCCCTGCCATTTGTCACACATCGTTAATATTCCTGCTCATGAAAAAAAGGTCATTGTTTAGATTGTGTTTAAGTCACCTAAAAATCACTAGCTCGCTAACGCGTGGCCCTGCTCTCCCTTCTCTTCCCTAACCAGTATTTGATTACTGGCCTTTCCCCTCCAGCTTGAATAGCAGCTAATTTTTGCGCAAAGGTCAATGGCCAAAATGCCTTCTGGAGTCATCGCGAGTCAATAGCTTTCAGGGTCAAGACTCGGTGGCTAGTTATAGCATTGCTGCAGAATGGGTCTATCAGCAAATGCCTCACGGAGGAGCCGGGCAGGGAGATCCAGCCTTGGGTGGAGGAAGACGGCTGCAGGAAGATGGGACAAGCAGGTTGATGCTTTCTTCCTCCCCACTGGGCAATTTCCCCCGGGGTCACCAATTGCAAGATCCATCACGCCAAGCCAACCTGACCCAAAAGCGGATGAAAGGAAATGCGAGTGGAGCCAAAGGACTTCAGTTCCAACCAAGACAAGAACTGAGCCGAGATCCAAGAGACAGGAGATCCAGTGATCAGCTGCCCAAAGCATCTGAAGAAATGATGAATTGATGCCCCTTTGGGTGGAGATGCAAGAACCACATGTTAAACTAACTGGCGTATTGTCTGGACAGAGAAAAGATGCTCCATCAGGCTGACCCAAACTCCCCAAGGAGCAACAGAAGGGTAACGTGTCCTTCTGCAGATGACCTTCTGGTCTGAGCAGAGACCTGGGAGCCAGTACCAATGGGGCCCAAACCAGCCTCTCATGCCGACTGGTTGCAGGGCAACGGCTGAACCCCGTCAGCTCTGCATCTCAGCTCCCCCTCACCTGCCTCCCTCTCCAAGCAGAAAACTGAGGGTAATAATTGCCCCACCTCCAGGTATTATCTGTATTTTCTAATTACGTCCCTGTGACGACATGCTGCAAGTCCGGGCTGGTTTCACTGCCACGGTGATTCTCAGTTCAGCGCAAATCTTATCCTTCCTGCTCAGCGCACTGCCTGAGAACTTCGCTTCCCAGACACCTACACTATTTACCGACTCTGTGGGGAGTCTGGTGGGGATTAATCGAATGCTCACAAAGCACTTTGAAGATGTGAAGTGCTAGAGAAACGTTGAAGGTAGGAGTGAGTGGGACTGAAAAAAGGGAAATCTGCATGAAGTGTTCTTGCTCAGGTACAGGACTGAGCAATCTTTTCCTCTACCTTCCCCAGACATTGTCCCCCGGGCCTTCCTCGAGGCAGCTGAGTGGGAATGGAAAAATGCCAAGTGCCCTCCAGTGCTGAGAGCCCTTGTCCAAGGCAAAGCAGCACCATCGCTCTCATGCCGCACGCACAAAGTCAGACTTTTAGCCACTGATGCTTCCTACCATCGGATGCACCTTTTGTTTCGTGGGAAGCGCGCGTGTGCGTGTTTGTGCAAAGTCCCTCATCCTCACATGGACCCTACTATGCACATGACATGCTCTTTGAGTACTGGTCATGCAATGACATCGCTACACAGCTAAAAGCCCAGCACAGGAGAAGACAAGGCACAGCGGGTACATCATTATGCTCGCCGCATGGACTTCTGGCGACTGTTAAAGTCCCCAAGGCATTTTCTGGATGAAAAGGGATGATTAGTAGCCATGGGATTGACCCAGAGGTCCGAATTCCCAAGGTACGCAGATGGTTGAGACCTCGTCTTGAAGGTACCCAGGCCCCAGCACAGCCATAGCCTGGGTAAATGTATGTGCGGATGCAGAACATTTCATATCCGTTCCCAAATCACTGCAACATTGCCATGCGCTGCTGGAGAGCCACCGTGCTCTGAGCTGCAGGTGGCTGGGGCATTTCCAGCAAAGGAGGCACCACAGACCTTTGGGAATGAAGAACACCGGGCAAACAGCAGAGATTCGAGCCCTTTCTGCTCCCACAAGTGGCCACGCGGCAGCCAGCAAGGCAACCCCTGACTCACCTTGCATTTCACGTCTCCGCTGAATCTCACGGGGGCATCCAGCCCACCCTTGAACAGCTTGATCTTGTGAGTCTAGGATGCTCTTTTGTGTCCCTGCTGCTTGGGGATGAACTTTGCTCTTTTGTTGGGGTCATGCCCACTTTTGACACATTAGCTGCACCCTCGCTTTACTATAGTATGCTGAACCAAGCCAGGGCTTTCAAGGCCTTGGATTTATTCCCCCGCTCAATGCATGAAACCTTAGTTCTGCTTCAGTTTATGTTACAGTACTTCTGAGCAGCCCTAGAGCCCCATTTTACACCAAAACATATTCTTTTTATAAGCATCCATCAGATATGGGTCCCTGGCCTGCCAGCTTACAGTCTATTAGCCGCTGCACTAAATTATTTTAGCCTGTGAATTTGTCGCCTTGTCTGCCCGGCTGTGTTTTAAGCTGTCAACTAGATTTCAGATGCAGGTTTTAATTTGCAGAGCTTGGGGGCTAAGTCCCAAATCCCCAGCTAGCCGAAGTCACGGCTGTCACCGCGCGGCACACCGCGGCTACTCCGAACTCCGCAGCGACAGCAGGAATAGGACCTAAATGGGAGACCTCCCCCCCCGTGACGATGGCACACAATTAAGCAGCTCTGGATGCTCGCGGTGGAGAAGAGCGATGTGCAGGCATGCCAAGAGATGCAAACCCATTTTCACAACAAAAAGCCTTGATTTTGGTGATGGAAAATTCCAATAGCAAAAAAATAAAATAAAATAGGCATCATCTCCGACGGCCTCTATACCCGAGGGGGCAGCTCTTTGAAGACTTTCTGTAGGCACTCCTCTGTGGCAAGCTGGTGAGTGCCTCGGGGTCCCAGAGAGACCCACAGCCCAGATTCAGTGTTAAATTCTAGCAGGGTGCACTGGAATCAGGCTAACAAGCTTTATAACTCGCTTTCAGCAAGTAAAAATGTTAGTGCTTGGGGATAGGGGGGGCTGGAAATGGAAAAGAAAGGGAAAAAACCCAAAGAGCGTGCCAGAGCAATGGCCCAGGGACCACAGACCTCTGCTATTCTCTAGGAAAGAGCAACAGCTCTGCAAATTTCTCTTACCCCAGGAGCCTTCCCACTAGGTACAAGGGACTGTCGGTAAAATGGCAGTAGGGTTTTTTTTTTTGTTTCAAAGATGGGCATGCACCGAACGGGGACTGGGACCCTTACTGTATTGCTACAAGCCAACGGGTAGACGGGAAACAACATAGGGGCTCCATAAGCTGGATGGCAGCTTGCATTAATTGCAACAGGAACCTGTGATGTGAAAGTGGCTTGCAGGCATCCCGGGATCAAGCTGCAAAGGGCTCTCCAGACCAGTGCCAGTACCTCAAATGGCACCCAGTTGCAAGTCGGTGGGCAGCGTGCCCCTGCGTCACCCACCAAGCCTGGATAAAATCAGCCCTCCACAGGGCTTGTGGTTACGGTCACTGCTGGATTCCCGAGGCCTGGGATTACTGATGGCAAGGAGACGGCAATCCCAGGTGAGCCGGCAGGACACTTGGGAATACCGACTGCGGGGCCTTCACTAATCTGCATCCTACTGACCCAGCCGGGACTTAGCCAAGGGCCTCCTGGTAATTCTTCAGGGCAGCAAATCCATTTACCTTTGAAACGGCCTCGATTGCAGCAGGGAGCTGGCATCTTCAAGAAGGCTTCCTGGGCAAACGGGGGGAGACGGCTATTCCTTGGGCTCCCTAGAAGATCTGCCGTGCCCACCCTGCTCCAAACAAGCAAGCGAGAAGCACGACGCCGAACTATCAACGTGCCGTCAGCAGGACTCTCGGGAACAGAGACACATCGTGTATGCTTTGGCGTGGGCTTCTCGCTGGACTCCAAAGCCGGGCTGGGATTTGCTAGGTCTATTTGCAGCGTGCTGGTTTGATGTTTGCTTTGAAAATCCAAATGACAAAAAGGGAAAAGACAGACAATAAAAGAACAAAGTCTGGGAGAAAGAAGGTGGCGGGTGGGGGGAAGATTTTGCTCAGAGGCTCATCGATGCTAAATATTAATGTGATTCTCTCCCCTTGCTACATGGGCTGGTATTAACCATGCACTGCATTCCCCCTGCATCCCACTAAGAGACGCCGTGCTGCCGCCTTGCTGCTTAACGACCCTTTCCCCACTTCCCGTGCATATCTGTGGACATTTAGGATCCCATGGAGACTTCATTCCCACCCAGTGCCGGGTCAATCATCTCTGCTCCAGCCACATTTCTGTTACGATTAACTACATTTTGCCTCCAAGAAATGACTGCAGTACGGGCTGCTGCTTTACTTTTTATCCTACAAATGGGTAGCTTTTCAACAACCAAGGCATGCTGCCCCCAGACGCAGCTGTGGTTTGGTGGCAGCAAGGGGCGTAGACACCACGATCCCAGAGTTTAACATCCACAAGCCCAACATTGCGCCGTGCACTAGGCATACAGCACTAGTTTAGGACTAATATTTTATTTCTTCCTTCACCGCATGTCATTCCTTTACATACAATCCTCTCCGCCTGCCTTGTTACAAACGGCATCGCTTTCCAGGGGTGAAGGATCAAGCAAGAAGACATCAAGCCTCGACCGGCAATTTACTGAAGAAAAGAACGCCGTCGTTATGAAGCTGCGTATAAAAAATTAACGTGGAGCTGATGCATCGCCCTCCAACACACGCGCTGCATCAGGCAAAACCCACCTACAGCGCTGTGTGTCCCCTTCCAGCACTGACAGTACATCGGAGAGAGGGACTGCAATGCAGGCCAGCAGAGACGGGTAAGGCGGCCGGTGCTTCTCAGGGAAGAGCGCGGATAGCGCTCAGCCATCACCAGCACCCCGAATTTGCTAGTGAACTTGACTACAGCTTTTAAGTTTAGGTAGGCCAGAGGGGGGGAAAAAAAACCCAGACCTGCACGGAAAATGTGCTCTTGCAGCTGTCGGTCTCCTTTCCACGTCACCTCTGTCTGGTGTCACCCAGGAGGCGCTCATCCTCACATCCCTCTCCTGAATTTTTCATGCTCACCGTAATGCAGAGCCTGATGGCCGCTGCCGGCAGAAACGCCAGCCTGCCGCGCGGCGGAGCGGGGAGAGAGGCACCGCTCTCAAGAAAAGGCAAAAAGCACGCACGAAATCCAGAACGTGCACACGTACAGTGCGAATCAACACCCATGCACGAGGGAGGGGGTCAGAAAGCAGAGCTAATGGAGCGGCTGCCCATAGCTGAGTTTGCAGCACTGGCAGCTCTCCAGCCTGCATCCAAACGGGCCACCTGGGCCCAGCATTTATCTGAGTTTTGTGGGCTGAGTTTCCATGCCTTTTACAAGTAGGTGCAGAAGCTCAGCTGTCTGAGGGCGCTCAGGACCGTGTACTCCCAGGAGGGCTGTGCGGGTGCTGGGGATCACGCGGAACCTGTTGTACGGATGAGAAAACGGAGACGCTCGGAGGATGCCAGACCACCCAGCGCGTCTCCGTTTTCTCATCCGTACAACAGGGACAACGGGTCCTTACCTGGGAGGGGCTGTGAGTTGGGTTTTGAATATCACTATGAAAACACTGTTTTGGGGCATTCATCTCCTTGCTGGGTGGAGACCCACGAGGCTACTGCTCCTTGCTTCCTGGGCTCGTAGCACGACGGCTAGAGCCTGCTTGTGAGTTTTGCTCCGACTCGCCACGGTGCTCTCCTGTGCTTTCACACGCAGCATCCTTAGACCCCAGCTGTGCTCTTCCCTTATGGCATCCAGCCACTTCCAGCACGGCCTGCCGTCTTTCCCAGGCCAAAGAACATCACCTTGAGCAGCCCGTCAGCCTTCATCCAGAAGATGCACCCAAAAGCCAGACCTGAAGCACATGTTCCCATGTGGGTTGTCGGCCCCGTTAAGGCGACTTTTGGGGACTGCCTATACCCTCCGCACCGGCCTGTCCTGGGGTGCTCGTGCTCAAACTGGTTTGCTCCTGCAGAGCGGCTGAGAAGAGCTTTATGGGCCAGCGCGTTCATGAGGTCTGGCACACAGGACGAGAGGTGTTTGCCAATGCTGGACACTGGCATCGATTTTTTTTTTAAAACAAGAGCACTTGAAGTCACTCGTTCCTTTTAAACCCATCTAGAATTAGCTGGAGGACGAAACCTAAAAAAAGGGGAGAGCAGGTTTCATTTTCATCCTGCAAGTGATCCCTTTAAGAAAAGGCAGCTACCTACCTCTGCTGCCTAATGAGAGGAGACAGCAGCAGGCAGCCGAATCCAAATCTGATCTCGTTAGCGGAGCAAGAGTGATGAGCCCAAGACACGCAGTTTAGAAAGGCGACTGCTGGCCTCTCTGGATACCCAACAGCCCGACCCAGGGAGACCTTTCACCGGCAGCTTCAGATACTGCCTGCATGTTTCGAGCCAGGTGGAAAGTGCATACTTGTGCCTTCATTGCATTACCCGAAATGGGGTCCAAGTGGCAAGCACCAAGTGATGCAAATCTGGAAGCGAGGCATAGCGCGAGCCACTTTCTCCCGTGAGGGCAATTGTCTACAATCAGCAGGAGACTCGGAAACAGAACCCGGGCATCCTGCTCGAACCGGTCAACCCTCCTGCTGTCACCTTGGATCCGACAGCTGCAGGAGCCGAATACCCCCCAGCTAGAGCTATCAACCACAAGCAAGATCCCCAGCGAGGGCATCTCTGGTTCGGGGGAGCATTCTCTTGGAAGCTGTCACTCCTGGTTAGGACTGTAGCATGCCAGGGTCAGCTCGGAGAGTGGCAGGGCCCGCTTCGCCCACACCAGGCTGTGCCTAGCAAGGGGACTTTGATCGGCAGCCAGGAGCAATGATTTCCACAAGCCCCCTGGGCTGCACTGCACTCAAAACCGACCGGCCATGCAGCAACCGAACACCAGTCCTCTGACCACAAGAGGCAAAGGAGGATGGTCATTAGACCCCACGAGAGGGGCTACATGACAGCCAGGGACAGGCCGAGAGGACCCAAGAGGCTCTTCCAGTCCCATGCAGCAGCCTAGGATACACGTGCAGCTCAAGCAGCTCTCACGCCATCCATCAGAGGACA
>JAGPOW010001614.1:2230785-2245824 GCA_030014935.1 Caiman crocodilus
GGCTATAGCATCGCACTGGTGGCTCACGTTCATTTTGTGGTCAGTTATGACCCCCAGCGCTCTTCCAGTTGTGCTGGATAGGGTAGCACCGCCGAGCCTGTAAGTATGTTGTGGATTATTTCTGCCCAGATGGAGCACTTTACATCTTTCAGTGTTAAACACCATCAGGGTTTGATGCACCCACCTAACAAGCCTGTTCAGGTCAGCCTGTATCTGCAGCCTCTCCCCCAGCGTGACCACACTCCCCCATAACTTGGTGTCATCCGTGCACTTTGCCAGTACGCTTTTCACATGCTTTTCACACTAGATGCATGTCTGGGTGACCCTGGGAATAGCCTGCAATGGCTGCATTTGCAGGGGTTTCTCCTATGCAGAAGCACCACAAAAGTGCTCCCCTAATACCAATTTCCCAATGGGGGGAGAAGGCAGGAAATGTCCTGCTCAAAGCAGTTTTCCCTTCCTGTCGCAGCCACCCCCCTTCTCATCACAGCCCTGCCAAGCCTCTTTTCACTGTCACAGGCAGTCCAGGGCATAGCTTTGCCTTCCGGCCTTGGCTGGAGAAGATGGGTAAATACTGGGGAGAAGGACGGGAACAATGCTGAGCCATAAGAAGCTGCATGTGAGACATGAGAGGAAGGGCTGCAAGCCTGGACATGGCTCTCTCTCCTCCTTCAGTGTTCATTTCTGCCCTCCATCAGGTCCTAACTGCTTGCCCAAGATGGTCCTTATGAAACAGAAGTGGGTGGGTATGGCAGGGCCTGTGATATTCAAGGCACACAAGGATGGAAGCAGCCACAGCATGTTCCTCTTCCTTTCCAAGCCTTGAGGTGGTGAATGCGGAGCTGGAGCTGCTTCATTAGATGCTACCACTAATACTACAGGACAGACACAGCCCCTATTGACCCTCTATCCTGCTGTCACCGGGCTCGGGTAGAGTCCCACGCTGGCAACCTTTCCAGAGATGGGAAATAGATGCGTCTGGGCTATAGGGATGCTGCTCTCCTCCTGCAGATCTGGAGTCCAGGAAGAGGTCGTCTGCACCCAAGAGATGCAAAGCATTAACTTCACTTAGGTGGAGGAACCGTTCAGCCGCACTGGTGCAAACGCCTGCATGGGCACACGCATGTTGGTTTCAAACTGGTTGGGTCAGGTTAAGTCGTCTCTCTACATAAATAGGTGCAAACCAGACCCAAGGAACCCAGGGTTAAACCAATCGAAGAGCGTCCACACACAGCAGCACTGATCAAACAGTTAGTCCATCCAGGAGCGCTGGTTTAATAAGGTGTTATTATTAAAGAAAGAAAGAAGGGATGAGAACAGAGGTGCCCAAGAGAGAGATGCTACCCTTTAACGGGGACCAGCAAGGACCTGGTTGCTTTGGGGGTTTTTTTTTTGGCTGGATGAGGCCCTTCAGTGCCTGGCACTGGAGAGCGGCACAGAACTTGTGGGTTTATTCTGGACGAGTTCCTGGAGCTGCGAGTGCTTCTCAGTGGGTACCCACCACCAGGCAGCCGCCTCTCCTACCATCTGTGCTCCAGGGGGGAGCACCCGGCATGCCAGGCTGGGCTCGGGCTGCAGCACATACTGGTGCTGCACATGCTGTCACGTTATTAGCTCACGCCACCAGGCGTGCCAACCGCTGACTCTCCGGATCCGAATCTGCCCTGATTTTCCCCGTCCTATGCAACCCTAACGAAGTCGATGACCGCCCTGCCAGACCCTTGTAAGCCAAGGCACGCTTGTCCTAGGGCAGTTTAGCAGACTTGGCTGCAGCTGGTTCCACGCAGTTGGTACAAACCCAGACTCATCTCAGGCAGCAACATCCTTGCCAGAAACACTTGGTCTCTGATGATCCCCCTCCCCTTCATGTGCTCTGTGCACGACTGACCTCCGTTTGCAGGTAACAGAGATGCTTCTGCCCAGACCATCGCAGGAGGTGCAGAGGTGGCTTCCTCTGAGGTCCCACAAGTGTCAAGACTGCCCTAATACTCAGCCTGACATGTGTGACAACTTCCAATGATGCCCTCTAGCAAACACGGAAGAAGAGAAGGTCTTTTAAGGCTTCCCCAAAGCAACAGTTTCCCTGTCTTTTTTGGAGTCCCCACTTCTTATGACCACTTGCAACTCCACTTCTGGCCCACAGCCATCTGCAGTGAATGAATTTCTATGGGGCTCATGACCCCAACCTACAAGCGCTGTGACCCCCAGTGGGTTATGACCCCTTGCTTGGAAGCACATGGAGATCGCTGCTCTAGAGGAAGGACCCTGGACAGGATGGGACTTCGGTCTCATCCAGTGCAGCAGGAGAGAGGAAATGGCAAAACTGCTTCTGGACTTCAGTCTGGAAAGCATTTGTCTCAGGAGACCACATCTAAACTCAAGTGTGTTAAGTGGAAGGGAAGTATTTGCTGGAGCAGATACAGGGGTCTGCATTAAGCTTAGTCTCAATGCACCTCTGAAGTTATTTCAGTTTGCAGGTGCTGTTAAAATAAGAGGCCATATAAGCTGCAGTTAGGGCACAGCAGGGTACAATAGGACCCAGGGAGGGGAGATGTAAGCAGGAAGTATTCAGCATTTATCTCCAAGCTAAGATCCAAAAAGAATCCAAAAATGCAGAGGGGCAATGGTTGCCATTATGATTTTTGCTCTACAACAGGATACCTGGGAGTCAACCGTGCTGAAGATGATTTTGGACCGCAAATTAGCAACAAGCTGGCAAGGCAAGGCAAGATGAGCGCTAAAGGGGCCTGCCAAATTTCTGGCCGGACTCACAGAGGCATCACATCCCGGATTATGGATTCAACAGCTCTTCTGTTTCTCTGGTTTAGATGAGATCGTATTCGAGACGTTGCATTCAGGTTTGGGCACCTTTATGGCAGAGCACTAGAGAAGTTCTTCCAGCTCAAGCATGTGTAGACCTGCTTGGAAAATGCTCCATTAAAATGGCCCCTGGAGCTTGGCATTTACTGTGCTACAGGTTCCCGAGCAAATCAACTTGCTTCCCATGGAAGCGCGTGCATCTTCCCATCCGCCTCCCTGCAACCAGAGCTCCTTCTCACAGCTCATCAGGAACAACGCTTCCAAACACCAAATCCTGCCCTCCTATCTCTGTGCATCCTCCCCAGCACTGGCCAGCTGGGTTCAGCTCCTGAGTGTCTGCCCCCCTTCCCCAGGGGCTTCCTTTGATGCTGGGCTCATGTAGCCTAGTGACACTCTGTGAGGTTGCCTTGTCCGGGGGTGACAACTATTGGGCAGCGATGTGTCATGCGAGGGCGTGCGTGAGCCGTTGCACATCCGCCTCCACATCGATACCTGCCTGGGCTCCAGATCCCCCAGCTCCAGCTGATAAATGAGATTGCAGCGACCTTTCCAGCGCTGCTCGCTCTCGCAGGCTGCCAGCACGACTCGGCTCTTTGTGCATCACGACCGTGGCACGTTGAGGTCTGGAAGTGCTAGGGCCGTCCCTTCCCAGTGTGGAGCTTCACACGCAAACTGTCGTGCTGTCACCGGGGCTCCTCGCCAGCCCCGTAGTCAAAGGCAGGACGTGGCAATGTGCAGGGCAAGAAAACCCTACTCCATGGCTGCACACCGCGGCGTTTCTGCCCCGGGCTCCCAGCAGCAGAGCAGCTCCTTGAGCTCTGAGGTCCGTATTTCAGCCCCACGCCACGGCCGGGCTAACACGTGCTTCATGTCCCCTCTCAGGCTTGGACTCCCTTCCAGGTCCCTAGGAAGATCTCTTGACTTCTGCATGAGCCCACAGGTGATGGGGGTGGGCAAGGGCTAGTGGGGTGCAGATCCCTCCCCTCTGCAATGCTTTCTGCCAATAACTTGGGTTCCCCCAGCCTTGCCCGGGTCATCTCCATGGCCGAGCCCTCCGTTTTGTTCTCTGCTGGAGCCCCTTGACTCTATCCCTAGTAGATGTAGCCCGCAGGCACTGATTAGCGGTGCTGTCTGCAGCCACTTGTGACAAAGGAGCTCGGACCCCCTGCATCGAGGCTTTATGCACATCGGTACCAACCTGCCTGGATTATTCCTTGCAGGATGCTCTGGGCTGGGCCTGAGGACTGGAAGCTGCAAGGATGTGCATCCTCTGCAAGCAGTTTTTCACGCGGGCCATTTTCCATGCTTGGCCTTCACTCGTGGTTTCTACAGAGCAGCGGCCCTGCCGGCCTGGAGCCCCTCGGTGCCGACGAGGCTGCTCCTCCCCGGGGGTCCGCGGAGCGCTCGCACACTCGCGCCCAGGACAGAATGTTCCCTTCGTCTCTCTCCCCCACAGCCCTCTCGATGACGTCTTTTCCACGCTGCTCCTGATGCTCTGAATAGTCTCCCACTCTCCTCATTCAAATTCCTCCTTAAAAAACACACTTCGCCTTGGGCGCCCGCCCACAATGAGACTGAAGGCAGTTTGAAAGCAGTGGCATGTTCAGGTGTCTGCCTGAGCGAGCCTGGGGGCACAGGGGGTGGACCTCATCCCAGTACTGCTACCCCAACTGGAGTGGCCTCGAACAACAAAAAAAGTCAGCATGATCCCTAATGCTTGGGACAAGCCTTCTCCGCTCCGGGGCTCCGGGGATGGCCATTTCACAGCTGCACAAGGACTGTGAGACCCTCCTTCAGAAGCTGTTTGGAGATTGGGGGTGACAGATCCTCCCTAGAGAAAAGCCTCTTGCTGTTATAAGAGGAGAGCCATGCATGGTGGGCTTGCTCGTGGCGATCGGTCCGCGCGCTCCTTCCCCTTCAAAAGCTGTCGCCTCCCTGCCCCTTCGCCCATCTCGCCACCCCTCTCTGCCCGTGGTTTTGATCCAGTTTCAATGGTAAATGCCACAAGGAAAAACGCTCGTGCTTCTTGTTTGCCCACAAAGAGCTGTGTGCGCGGCCGGGGCTTTGCAAACACCAATAACCTGCCATGTCAACAATTCTGCTTGCTCTCAATAACTACTCGGTCACCGAACAGCATCTCTTTCACCAGGCGCCCATCGCTGACGGCAGCAGGCCGTGACCTCAAGTGGGTATTGAAGATTTTTAAAACAAGCAATGAAGGGAAAGCAAATTGTGCCTCCAAGCAATCGCGGGGACAATTGAAAGCTGAAGCCAGGGGGTTTTTTGGACAGCATTACCCACTGCAGTTGGTTTGCTCAAGCAAAAACATGGAGCAAGCTTTTGCTCCAAGCGTGCAGGAACCGAGGGACAGACCCAGGACTGGCGGGACTTCCCCGTAGGACTGAGTAGCCCCGTAGCTCCCAGCCCATGCCCTGCACGCTGGAGCCTTCTGGAAATGGAGTTGATTCACGCCGTGGGCTGCCGGCCTGGAACGAGCCCAGCCTCCCCGCATGCTTGTGCTAGCACTGGAGCGTCGGGAGCTTCGGGGAGATCAGCCGCAGTTTCCACGGCGGATGCTGCTGACTCTGCCACAGCTATTTCTGTCCAACAGCAACACCTTCCCTGCCTGCAGCTGCAACGCCGGTGCCTGCATTCACCTGTGTCAGGGCCCTGTGCGAAGGGAGCAGGGTTTGCTGGAGAGCCGCCGCTTCGTGGCCAGGCATCACTTTTGCCCCCCGCATAGTAGTGTCCCCTGTTGCATTTCCTTTGAGGGCCGGCCCCTTCTCCATCCTGGGATCCTGCAAGCCAAGCAGGATGGGGCCCAGCCGACATACGACTTTCAGAGAAAGCCTGGGTGTTACAGAAGACTGCCTCTAGACTGACCGCCCCCCCGCCAGCATGGCACCGTGCAGAGGAAGAGCACCCGCTTGCTTTGTGCACTAGGACCAAAGTGCCTTGCTCTGACACCAACATCCTGGGGGACCTCGGGTTGCTCACTTAGCAGCTGCCATTTTACAGGTGGGGACTGAAGGACAGAGGGTACAAAATACTGGTTAGGACGGAGCTAGGTGAGGTTATGAATGCGATTCTAGGAGTGGTCTCTTCTAGAGAAAAAAAAATGTCGTCAGACCCTAAAATGCTTTAGTCATGGGGTGGAACATGTAAAAGGTCGGATGGATTATTCCTCCTCCTCCACCGCTCCCCCCAAAGGAGACTTAAAGCCAGGCTCTTGCCTGCTGGCGAGCATCAGAGATCATTTTACATAAGAGCCGGGGAAGCAGCATGTCAGATAATTGCATCTGCCTACCTACGCGCCACCCCCACCCGTGCCTTCAGCTGCACGTGGGAGCCTTCCCGGCCTGACTACCACTTTCCTGCCAAGTGTTTCGGGGTGCAAGGACGCTGCTGCGGGCACTCTGTCATTGGGAAGAGAGTCCATTCTTGCTCCCTTCCATTGCTCATAGGGAAGCTCAGTACAAAGGGTAGCGGCCCCATCATCCGACTCGGCGCGAGTGGAGTCTGGGGCCAGATTTGGGCTCTGCAAACCCATGCAACAAAGGGGCATCTGCAAACCCATCCGACCAAGGGGCATCTCGCTTGGCCCAGTCCTTGCAATGCTCAGCTGAGCTAGTGGCACCAACTCCATGCCACTAGCTGTGGGTCAAATGCAAAACCGAGTGGCGGGGAGGGAGCAGGCACAGACAGAAACCCACACCTGCTGCACGTGGCTCTCCCACAAATGCCTTCTGCCTAGCTTGCCTGAAAGGAAATCGGCACCTACTAAATTAGCTGGAGCAGTTGTCCCGCTCGCCGGCTGTTTTCCTCTCCCCTGGCGACTCTCCAAGCTCGCGGTTTGTATTTCCTGTCCTTTGTTTTATTAAACAAAGCCTCACTCCTCAGCTGGCAGGAAAAAAAAAGAGTATCGGTGAAGCTTGCAAGGTTCACAGCTAAGCCCCGATGCCGCTCCTCATGCTATCTGCCTCGCGCAGAAGCAAGCGCCCGTCAGTCTGAAATGGTGACTCCAAAGGACTCGGAGCCCAGGCAATCCGAAACGTTTTGGAAAGGCAGGGGTGCAATCTGGTGGGGGAAATCCAGGGGCAGGGGATACTGCGGATGCCCAGAGGACAGGTGGAGGGGGCTGCTCCAGCTATTCGTGGCCTAGCTTGGGACTTTAGACATCCAGATTCAGTTCCCCGCTCTGCCACAGACCTTCTGCGCAACCTTGGGTAAGTCACTTAGGCCCTTTACATCTCAATCTTATTCTGTCCTGGTAGAAAGGGGATAATAGCACTGCTCTGCCTACTTCACCATAGTCATGCAAGGTGCTCCAGGGGTATTCAACGGTGGCCAAGTAAGCGCATAAGCCAGTCCCAAAGCAGAGATGACAGCATGCTCCCCGCCCTCTAGCGCGAAGGGATCGAGCCAACTGGATACTCGCTATGTCCATGACCTGCGCTGAGCACCAAAGTTGGGTCAATACCCTGAAACACTGGCCGTGAGCATCAGCCTGAATGTCTGAGCAGCGGCACACTGTTTGCACCGCATTTGCATTTGCTTTCTTGGACAGCAGACTCCAGTGTTGCAGATACAAATATTAGCCAAGACCATATTTTTTAAATTTGTGCACAGAACATGACTCATCTGCCCAATTACGACCAAGAGCCCAGCTTTAATGCTGATTACTTCTGATCAATCCAGGGAGTAAAAAACCTCCAAAGAGACACTTACTGCATAAATCTGAATAATAAGAGGAGGAAGGAATTGCAATCTGCTGGCGGATATTCCACAAGCACAAAGCAACACTAAATCCACTGAACTTACTGGCTGCAAATTAAACCATTCAAGCCCTGAGTACTATTGCAAAGGGGTTCAAGGGTGCGTTTATAGACACTAGATAGTCCAGGGAGGCACTCGCTCCACCATCGTGAAAGCGGACTATAGAGCAAGGGTGCATGGGTTGCTCCCGAGTCAGGAACGCTCCCGTAGGACTAGCTGGAGTCAGACAGTGTGGGCAGACGCTGCAAGGAGCTGCCCTCACTGCTCTGCTAAAGAGCCTGACTTCTATGGCAACAACCACGAGGAGGTATCCAGGAGCGCTCCACATACGCACGTCACCCCGAAGTTCAGCCGTCTCGGAGGTGGAGTGCAGCCACAGGCTAACGGCGCGTGGCAACACGCAGCGCTAGTTTACACAGGACTTAGGAATAGACACTGCATTGCAAGTTTGCACCTTACGTGAATCCAGATTAACCATCCAAGCGTGGGTCAGTACTCAGGCCAGATTTACCAGACCTCAGAGGAAGCCCCAGAGGAACAGCGGAAGCAAGCTGTACTCCGAATTGGGCGCTAAGTATAGCACACAGGGTCTTCTTTGAAGACCCTCTATCATTTTGAGTGTTCATCTCGAGGCACAATAAAGGACGGGATTTTCAGAGGGTGGTTTCTTCCCCCTCCGTTCATCATCAAAGTGGTGCAGGGCCATGCAAACATCCCTAGGGACTTGTCAAAATTCAGGCCTTGGCTGTCTGTCTAATGACCACAGCTGGCCTGGTCTGAAGGGGGGTGGTGTCCAGTGGCGAGGCCCTTCAAGCATCCTGCTGCAATATCAACATGGCTTATATAAGCACATTCCAGTCTTGACCGAGGCGATTCAGGGTCATTGGACTCGAGGGGAAAACTGGCGCAGTGGAATGAATTTCTCTACCCGGGGCCACGTAGTGGCAACCTATGCGCCGCTCGGATTGACCACCTCCCTACCTTCGCGGTGACAACAGGGGACTGAAGACCCAGTTAAATGGGGCTGCGTCCCCCATAATCCAAGCTCCAGCATCGCCTGAGATGGCATTGCCAGCCTTTGGGCCCCCGCAGGAGGGTGCCTGTCACCTTGCAGAGGACACATACTGGGTTTGCAGAAGGAGTGAGCGCTGCCGTTGCCCACACCCTACTTTCTTGACGTTTGACTGGAGCACTTTGCCTTCCCACCTCCCCAGGGCACAGCACACCTTCCTTACGCTGCTCCAGGCTCTCAGAGAGGGGTAACAAGGATCATTACCCCCTTTATACAGAGACGGTAACCAGGGTCAGCACTGAGACTTTCCCCAGGGACAGCAGCAGCAGCAGACACAGCACCCAGACGCTCACAGGCCGGCGCGCTAACCACTTAGCCTTGCTCCCACAGGTATATTTGGGCTGGGCTTGCCTTCTGCACCCTGCCACAATGCTGGTAGAAGAGCTAAACCAAGACGACGACTTTGCTGCATCTCGACAGCTCTGCTTTCCCAGCAGCGGCCCGAGGGCTGTGCGTTAGCAGCCCAGCAGGCCTCTGCAGCCACGTAGCCCACGCTGACCCCGAGCGCTGCGGAGGACGGAGGTAATGCAGCCTGACAGGGGGTTTCCAGACATGCTGCCTTGGGAGAGAGAAGCAGGGATGAAAATAGAAGCTGTCCCGGCTGCAGAAAGCAAGGCGCTGGCTGGGGAGCAAGCATGATGGCAATCACTGCCACTGACTTCCACACCCACTACTGCCACCAATGAGTGGGGTCACAGGGGGGGTGGAGAAGGTGAAGGTGAAGGTGAAGACAGGTTAACCCTTTCAGCACAAGCAGCTGTGGGAGTTGCATCTGCTAGGGAGGATTTCCTAGTAACCAGTTACGTAGCAGCCTGCCCCAGCTCACTCCCTAATGGTACCAGTAGCTGGGGAGATGGGTAGTCTCATAAAGGCAGGGACATGGCACGCTGGATCCAGCCCTGTTCAGGTCTGGATACAGAGAGGTTATAGGGAGCCAAGAGCGGGGGGAAGGAGGGAGTTAGGGTGGGATGTAACTCATGGGTCAGGTTGTTAGGCCTCTGCTCCATACTGAACGTGGGTGTAGCGGGTTGCCCCTCCTGTAGTCTGACCCAGGAGCCAGTTTGCTCATAAAGTCCATCCAGCTCTCAGTTCCCATCCGTATATTTTGCAGGGGAATGCCTGTCACCAAACGAGGCAAGGAACAACATAAGCAACAGGAAAAAGAATGAACAAAAGCAAAATTTCTGGTCTTTCTTCAGACCTCAGGAGAGCGGTAATCCAGGCTTGGTCCTCGTCCCTCAGCATATCAGCCTCCTCTCTCCCTTTACTAAACTCCCTGGGAGCTTTTAACATCTCCTTGGGCCAATCAACCATCCCTGTCAGCTGACCCTGGGCTCCTAGGCAGGCAGGCTCCTCTCTTTAAGCCCCTGTAGCTAGGCTTCAGCCCCTAAGCCATGCACCTCAGTACAGTGGGCCTATTTTAGCTGCCAGCACAAGGCTCCAGGTCTTTAGGCAAAGATTTTGGGAGCACTCTTTGGCAGCCTGGCTTTTGACCTTGATAGAGGCAAAGTTTTGCGCAGTCCATCCCAGCAGGGCCAGTGCAGGACCCACCTCCGCAGACAGCAAGAACCAGCCTGATGCAAACTACCCCAGCAACAGGATAGTAGAGGCGGCAGATCTGCTGCCGGATGCGCTCCCCGCTAGGATATTATTCCCGATGCAATTCAGTCACCATTTTGCATCGTCGGCTTCGTGTCCAAACACGGTCCCCTGCTCCCTGCATGAGCCTTGCCTGCCTTTATCTGAGCGTGGAATCAGGCCCCTGCAGGCAGCTCCCAGCTCATTTTCAAATATCATCAGAGGAGCTTTTCAGGGTGATTAGGATTCAAGGCACTGAGACAAGCCATTTGCACCTGCTAGTCTGAAGCTGTCCCAGGTGCCTTCCGTCTCCTGTGCCCCAAGGGACCCTGCTGCTGCCTCTGCGCTTAATCCAATTAAGCAGTTTTCTCCCCCTGGCAGGATTTTGGGAGCGCTCTTTGGCAGCCTGGCTTTTGACCTTGAAAGAGCAGAGAGGCTGAAGGCCTGCCCTTAATAAAAAGTCTCTAGAGCAGGGATGGAGGTTCACTTAGGGAGTTTACATGAGCGGTTGTGGGCTGGGTCAGCACCCCCTAGCCTGCAACAGCTCAACAAAGCTCCCAAGTGGCTCTGCCTTGGGACCTGGCCCCATGCTGTCATTGCCCTGTGATCCTGGCCCCAGTCCTAGGGTCTCCACAAGGACTGGCTCGGGACCCTCATATGCAGGGAAGGAGCTGCTGCTTCTGGGAAGCAAAGCCTGGCCGCTGCGCTACCCTAGCTCTGCTGCATGCCAGGGGTGGAGGGACCAGCCACTTGGCACCAAGGCTTGGCCGGCCCCTGCCGAGGGACCTGCTGTGGACTGGATAAAGTCCCTTGGTGGCCCAGATTCAGCCAGCAGGCCATATTTGCCCACCCCGGTCAGCGTGGGCCACAAGTTTCCTTCCACGCTTGGTCCACCGTGGGTCACAGACCCTGCTAGGCACCTCTGCTCCTTTAGCTCAAGCCGTAGCAGGGCTTGGTTTTACCAGTGAAGATCCCTGCTTCAGGCCCTTGACGCCAGCTAGCAAGGTGGCCATCATGCCCGTGGGAACGAGTTTGCTTTTGGGGTCTGTCACGAGCCCTAGACTTCCCCTCTCTGCTCCTGGATTTCCCACCGGCTCCCTGGTTGGGGAAGACCCAGTCGGGGCACTGGGCCCAGGTTTCAGTCCCGCAGCATAGGAAATGGGGATTTTCAGACCTCTCCAAGTCCCCCCATGGCAGGCACATTCTGTCAGTGAGGGACGTTGCCTCCAGATTGTCTTTCCCAAAGCACGAGTGCTGCGATCCACCCACTCAGCCCCTCGCGGCTCTGCTGACAGCAGTGCTGTGCCGAGCTGACTGCAGGGCACGTGGGAGGTGGTGGTGGCACGGCTGGGACTGGAAACGGAGAGGAAGATGCAATGCCCCCGATAGCAGGCTCCTCCGTTCACGGCAGGAGGGGTGCCGCCCTGGAACAGGACCTGTTGCTTTGCAGCACGTTGGCCGAGGGGCAGGTCGTGCAAAACTGGCACAGCAGGTCTTGGGATAGCGCACGCACATAGGTGTTGGGATGGGACCGTCCCGCTTCGTTTGCTCTGAAGCCCCTAAAGGCATCTTGCAAAGAGGCTCGTGGCACCCAAGCACCTTTTCAGACCAGGGCTCCATGCTTTTTAAAGCTGAAATCCTGCTCCGCCAGGGACGAGGGGAAGCTTGGATTTGTGGAGCCTCCTTGGAGCTCTTCTCAGGGAGGAAGGGTGCTGGCCTGAATGGGGCTAGGGGCCAAATGCTTGACTTTTGCCACGGGGCCAGCTTAGTTTCAGAGCTGAAATCCCACTGATTAGACTGATTATTATAGCAGACACAGGAATGGCATTCGATAGAGGCAACTCATCTCACTCAGCTCAGGGAGCACGAGTCTGCTAGTTTTAGTGCCAGGCTCTCAGACTACCTTCTACCTGGCTCAGTACTTCAAGCCAGGAGACCTGGTTATTTCTCACCCACCAAAACATTGAATTCATTTCACCCATAACCACGTAGTCTCTAGAACAGCCATGGATATACCCAAATTCACGTGGGAGGTGTTCTGGGATTGCACTGAACGCAGCCTACAGTCTTGCAAGCAGCCAGTATAAGCCAAAGGTGGGCCCTACAACAACCAGTTTGATTGATCGCACTTGAAATAATCACCGAGGCAGCGATTCCCGAACTGTGCTCCACGCAGTTATGGTAAGCGGTTCATAGCTTCTCTGCAGACTGTTAAGAGTCTGATGCTAGGGATGCACCTTTGTCTCTGTGCAATGTTGAGGCTTGACGGTGCTCCCGAAGTTTTGGAAGTACCCGACTGAAGAGCAAAAAATGCATTTCTGACACACTCGGTCCATGCTCCTGCCAGGATTTGGGTCACTAAGAATGGGCGTGAAGAGTCAAAAACTGCTCCTTACAAGTCTCTCTTCCAGGTGCTGGCTTGGCCATCAAATGTGGTCTCTTACCCCCGTCCGTTCTCACTCCTCTTTCTCTGGAGGGGTGTCTGGGCCATCACGGCCTTGCTGGGAGGAGGCTGACTCCTGATGCAGGTCTCTTCTCTCCAAGGGGATCGAAGTGGCAGCCTCTCATTCACCGCTCAGCAGACACCTCCGCTTCTCAACCCTTGTCTTCTTCCGTCGCAGGCAGGCGCTCCACACCCAGCGTCCCGGAAACCTGGTGCTCCGAGCAGTTTCTTCTGCAGCACTGACCCCCGCCCCAGCATCGCACAGGTACCTGGGACCAGGAGAGATGTGGGAGACCCACCTCCACCCCACCCTAGCTCGCTGCGTAGTTGCCCTCTGCAACACACTGTTAACGCCACGTCCATACCTTCTGCTCCTCACCGCAGTCGTTGTCTGCCCCGTGCAGCTCCACAGCTTCCCTGGTTCCCCAGCATTGCCCTTGGGCCTTACAGGCATTGACCTTTGTGATTGCTCAGCCCTGGCTGCTTCTTATATATCGCCACTGTGGGCAGAGGCAGAAGTAGCCCTCTTCTGCCTTTAAAGAGCCAGGTACCCAGCTGCCATCCTCCGACGGCAGCGGTTTTCCACCTTTCTTTCATTTGCGGACCCCTAAAACATTTCAGATGGAGGCATGGACCCCTTTGAATTGCAAGTGTGGGTATTCGCATCCTTCTGATCAATCACCGTCGCCTTTCCCAGCCCCCTTAGACATAGTTTGTGAACCCCCGGGGGTGCGTGGACAATAGGCTGAAAACCTCTGTCCTAAGGAGACCCCAATACAGACTTGCAGAGGAGACACAGGCACAGAGCATTGCTTGGTAAACTTCCAAAACGTAGTTCCTTGCTAGGAAGCGTGCAGCCGCAACATGGGAACGTTGAACTCCTTCTGTTAAATAAAATATAAGGGGAAATGCAATCTCCGAAACAAAGCCATATCACTGCTATGTGGGGGCAAGGGGGCACTGGCACTCCTGGCTTCTACAGCTTCTCTTGTGGGTCCAAAGTCAGAGGGGCCGCACACCGGCCTGCATCCAGGGTTGATGGAGGGGGTGCCCCCCATGTTTCCAAACCAGTGTTTCTGCTCCCCCAGTTTCCCTGCTACTTTTGTTGCTCTCCAGTAGACGATGCCGATGTGCAACTCCTTCCTTCCATCCTTTTCTTACTGGGGGCTTTTTATGTTTTATTCATTTCAGCTTTTGTGCGTCTGTATTAACTCAAACTATTAATTGGAATGCCCCCTTTGAAAGTGATTCTTTTAATATGTCAAGCTCGTGGAGAGGCGAGGCGCTAATCCCTTTCAAACAGTCCTACGCCTTCCTCAGCCCTGCAAATCACACCGCTGCTAGATTGCAGCAATCAAACAGAAAAGGGGCAGGAAAGCAAAATCCTTTATATCTCCTCTAAATTGAGCAGGCAATGTCATACTTTCTTTGGTTACATCTAATACCTGTCACTTCACATCCTACAGGGCTTACAACAGAACATGAGACATCATGCTGAAAGACAAGAGCGATTACCCGCATATGGAGCGATGGCATATCTGATTCATAAGACAGACAAATGTACACGTTTCTAAATTGGGGGGGGGGGGGGGGAAGAGTTTACGTGACATCTTTGGGAATCAGGAAGTTTGACCTATTTTTTTTTACTTCCTTTTCTCCCTCCGCCCCCTTCCTCTCTTCCTTCCTTTACAGCAAGTTGCCTTTTCTTCCGTTGCCACCTCCACCGCTGCGATTTGATTCACTTACAGGGCATGCAGGGCCCTTCCGTTCGGGAAAGCTGGTTGCTAGGCTTGCTCCGTCTTTAATCTTGAGCTGCTTTCCCGTGCAAATGTTCGGGAGACGCTTGCCTCGGTGGCCGGCAGCAGTTTGAAGATTATCCGTAAGCCTCCGATTTCCGGTGGCCTGGTCTGTAATCCAGACTCCGCCTGTCCACACTAATAGTCCTCCCGTGGCATCAGACCCACTTTCTTCTGCCAGCAGAACAACACCAGGGCTGCGAAGACATGTGGCTTCTGCTGCCACCTGCTAGCTGGCAGAAGGTGCATGTAGATGCTCCCATGGCTTCTGCCAGCTGCCACGGCCCATTTAGTAGCAGCCGTCTCCCGCGCTGCCCCAGCACAGCTGCTGCAGGGTAGCTAGCCCCGCGGCACTGCCAGAAGCGGTGTAGGTGGTGGATGAAATACTCCAGTGGTTTCCCTTTGGAAACCTGGGACATTTGCCGGCAGGGGCTTTGTCGTGGAGATATGCCCTGTTCTTGGGGAAATCCAACCTGGGCAGTGCATCTCACCAGCTGGGCTTGAAACAGTGCCCTGCCACTGTTGTTTGGGGTAGCCCCACGGAGATTAGCTGC
>JAGPOW010001614.1:2256612-2270889 GCA_030014935.1 Caiman crocodilus
ACCAAGGAGCCATGCTGCCTGACCCCCCGGCCCGGCCATAATAGTTTGGACGACCACCTCCGTATACCATCCCACGCTGTCCTGGGACCCGAGAGAGAGGAAGTTAAAAAACCTCATACGCCAAAAAACCAGCATCGGTTTGACCGATGGGTGCATCAGGGAAAGGAAATCGTTCCTGACCTGAAGCGTGAGGTATGAGCAGGGTCATTGCTCTTTGTCAAGGAAGTGCATTGAGTGATAGGACCATGCTGAGGTCAATTCGGAGCTCTTTTCTCCCCCGACCCAGGAAGGAGAGGAATGGGCAGAGGGATGAATAGATTGTCAGACTCCAAAGCCAGAAGAAACCACAGCACCATGTACCCCATCCCGAAACACACGATTTCCTCCAGAAATCAGTGGCTTTTATTCTGCAAACCATCTCTTTGAAGTAAAGCCCTTAACTATGCACTTAAGGCCTCCCAGGGACTCACCTGAGCTGGGGTGGGCTGCATGGACCCTCCTACAGCTACCATTTGCGATTCCCTGCTCCAGAGTGTTAGCAGGATCCTGTGGCCATTGGGAGAGCACCCCCAGCCCGACCTAGGTGTCCACGGCCCCCCTTCCTACCCTGAAGCAGATTCACCCGGCCCTGCCGATGGGAAAGCATCAACTTGATCAGACAGGAGCAGCTAGTGCCTGACAAAACTGCTGCCACCTCCCAGCAGCCCTGGCACGAAGCCCAGCCTCTGCCAGCCTGCATCATGCCCGTTGCTTGCTTCTGGGATACCCGACTCGTGCCCCTTATAGAGCTGGAGGCCAGCAAATTAGATTACCCTGCATCACTGGGTGATGCTGCAATGGAGACAACCCCACAGCTGCACGGGGCCGGTGCCGCCTCTACGGCCAGGGCCCTCTCAGCGACGAGGGCAAGGGCGCTGGTCTCCGGGATGAAATCCTATTCATCCCAGACTCTGACGGGGTCTTGGCCGAGTGCGCCAGAAAAGCAACTCTTCTCAAATTGACCTGAGCGAGGGAGCAGGTCGGGTGCGAGGGGCACCAGGCTGGGACGTGCAGAGGTGCTATAGGTCTAAAACCCGCATTTTGGCCAACACCTGCTTTCCAGCTGCTGCGCGAGCTGTGCACGAGACACCAACTTCTCCCACTTTGTTGCACTGTCCTCCCAGCTGCCTGGTGCTTCTCTACACCCTCTGCAGCCTCCTTGCCTCGCCTCGCCTTTGTGCAGGGCAGGCACAAACCTCCCAGGACTTCCCGTGACAGCTGGCTCCACACAAAGATGCAGCACACAGGGGAGGGCCCTGCCGCTCGTGGCAGCCAGCCTGCCTGGATCAGGATGCCGCGTCTGGCCTGCAGCAGATGGTTTGGCCAGGGTAACCGTCTCGCCCACCCAGAAACTATCCACCTTCCTTCTCAGCAGGATGCCTCCCTCTGGACGCACGGACACCGGTATGGGGGCCAAGCCTTTTGTTCTTGCTGCGTGCCTTCAAGGACGGTCCGTCCTGCCGGCTCAGCCTACGTAGGAACCACTCCTTCCCACATTGGGTGCAGAGGGGCTGCTCCTGGCACCAGTGCCATCCCAGTGGGCATCTCATAGGAACGAGGACTTCTCACAAGACCTCCTGCTTCTGCCAAGATGGCACATACATACCTTGGCTCTCACCAAGCGTGGGAATAATTGCTGAGTGCATAGGGGCTACGTCGAGGGACTGACCGAGTTGGACTAGGATGAGCCCCGTCCAAACCATCCTGCACAATCCATGATCTAGAAGGGGCTGGCGAGTGGTAGCTGGTGCTCAGAAGCCTCTGGGGATGTTTTGTCCTTTGAGAGAAAATGGCAGCGATAGAGAAAGCCCAGACTTCTGGCTGCAAAGGCTGAGGCTGGACTGAGTCTCGTTTCGTTGCCCTAATTAGGCACTGGAATCAGGGCGACGAGCCCCGTCCGCCTGCCCTGAAGAGGGGGCGCTGCTGATGAAGGGCATCCCTGGAGGGCAGGATGCATCCTGTGGCCCCGTTTCCCGCTGTTTCTAGGACGCGGGCCACAGGACAGTGTCGTGCATCACCCGTGCCGCCGCGCTCCCAATGACAGGCCCAAGGTAACCTGCTGGCAGCTCCTAATTGGATTTGCTCATGCTAATTGCTATTATTTTCACCTCAATTAAAGCATTTGTTTCCCATTTAGCTTCATAGCCAACTAGGAGCCTTTTGGGGACCTGTCTGCCCAAGTGGTGGTGACGGCCTGGGCGCCTGTCAGCTTCTGTTGGGTTGCCCTGCAGGGCTGCGGTCCCTCACCCTTCCCCGAAACCCATCCCACCTCCCAGCCTCCACCTCCTCCCATAATCCATCCCTCTACCGCGCTCCTTCCCCAGCTTCCGTCTCTCTCAGGGGATGCTTTTCTTCTCCCACCTGCCTTCCCATAGCTCAGGACCCACAAATCACTGTGGTTATGAGGGGGATGGGGAAGAGGGGCATCCTTTTGCAGCAGGCCTGGGAGAAGAGCCCCTTCCACTCTTACCCCTGGAGAGGGCTTGGCAGCTTCCACCTCCAGTGGCACAAGGCTCTTTCAATGCACTGCCCCAGCATCTGCAAACATCAGGCAGCAAACCGTGAGCAGAGCCCCTGGGGCATTCTCCAGCAGCACGGGCAGGGGCAGGCAAGGCTGGCCAAGGATTCAGGCTGGTGGCAAAGGGCACAGATGGATCCAATCACAAACTGCATTGGAGCTGCTCTGCACATTCAAATCTTATCTGCATGTGGCTCAGAGAGATGACAAGATGCAAGCATGTGACCCAGCAGGCTGCAGGGGTAGCCTCAGAGCCCAGGCTACACAAAGGCAGGAAGGTAAGATGGTCTCAGCCTGGAAGTAGTGGACTCCAGGACTTTGCATCCTCCGCTCTGCATGCTCCTTGCTGCCCCTGCAATGCCTGTGGCTGGGGGGGGCACCCAGGGTGCAGAAATGTCACCCTCCTTGCACCAGCCTTCTTCTACCTGATTTCTAAGGCGATGCTACCCTCTACTGATCCATACCAGAACAGCAAAGAAAAAGGCATGGGTTGGCTGGAGCCAGTACCAGTAGTCTGCAGGAGCAAGACAGGTGCTGCAGAAGCACTGCTGGGGGAGGAGAGAGGACGGAGCAGAAAAGGAGCTTTGCTTCTGGGGGTGCCGAGCGGGTGCACAGTGCGCACGTGCCAGGCTGTCTGCAGAGGTATGTGCCCCAGCACAGTCGCCTATGTCTCCATGAGCATGGGTAGTGCTGCACTGATAAAACCTGGAGGAAAACTTTCAGATATGACAAGAATGGCTTTGTACCAGGCTGCTGCGGTGACACGACCCCCAGCTCATCCTTGTAGCTCGCAGGGGCTCCCAATCCCTTGCCCTCCCTGCAATGCTCAGCGGCAGCTACCACCGCTGCCCTACTCCAGCACGGAGCAGAGATACAACAAACCATCTCCCGCCGTGGTCATAACATGGCATTGAAAGATGCTCCAACATGCCTTCAGCCTACGAGCCAAGCCCAACGAGCCACTTACCATTGCCTCCTTGTATCAAGGAGACCCTTGGGAGTTTCTAGGGAGCAGCTGACTCCGGTTCAGACTCCTGCTCCGACACCGACTTCCCATACAACCTCAGACAAGTCACTTAACCTTTCCATGCCTCAGCTCCCCATCTCTATAAAGGGGGACAGTAGCCCTGCCTGGCCCCAGAGGGGTCAATACCTGAGCAGCTCCATAGTCTGTAATGTATCTGGCTCCTATCACCATGGTAAGTACCCAAAACTAATAAAGCCCTTGCATTGCCAAGGGAAGACCCCCCACCTCCACACCACCACCAAGGTAGGAGCACGATAGCATGAGAAACATCTTTGGGGAGGCTTGATTTAATAGAAAACCAGCTGAGTACTGAACAAACGCTGGGTAAATCTGACATCCTGGGGAGCCAGTCTGTGGCCAAGTTATGGCAGTTCAATGAACAGCCTTTTAATGAGGAGTTCATAGGCCTGCAGTGTAGAAGCCTCATCCTATTGCATCTAAATGAGAGGCACAGTTAAGTGCATCTTTAGGACCGTCAATTCAATCATTTTGCAGGATTCTCTGCTGCAGGGAGAAATGCAAGGCCTCGTTATCTATCCCCTGCCTGCCCCTCCGGCAGGCCCAGCTGGCAGCCACTCCAGCTCCAGGGAGAGAGACAACCTGCTCAGGCCCTAGCAATGGGATAAAAGAGCCTTTCCTGGGTCCACGGCTCCAACCCCAGAGCCAGGGGCTGACCGTGGAGTGGGGTTCAAGGCTCACTCCATAGACTTGCTGATTCCAAATGCAAGTCTCCAGGGACAAGGAGGATCGACGGAGCCCGAATGAACAAATCCCCTTCACCTTCAGAGAAGGTGATATGGAAACTCCACTTTGTACACAGACCCCTCCAAGGGCTTCACCCGGGAAGGTCAATATACCAGAGACGGGGACCTGAGCCTGGGAAAGGGACTGGCTCAGGGCCATGTAAATGAGGTAGCATCCGAATCACAAGCAGCATCTAGACCCGTTCTCTCCCTGGTCAAAGCACAGTGCCAGGGCACAGGTGGCATGCCCTTTCCCCAGGCCAACATCAAGCCTTTTGCCTATATGCTTGGACTCAGAGCACTTATTTCCCCCCACCCCAACCTAGATCCTGCTTAGCTCAGCAGATAACTGAACTGTACAAGCTTCCCCAATTTGGGTCATCTCATTTCATTACCTCCTCCACACAGCGGTGTGCGGCATGCTCTCATCTCCCTTTACCCGGAGCTAGCAGAAGTCTTAAGAAGATTTGCCAGCACCCTAAAACAGCTGGATGAGCACAGGACTCGGAGAAGCCCAGCACCCCCAAGATCCTAAACACAGCACCTCATCTCTCTTCTATTCGATTTCGAAGCAGAAGTCATCACTACGCAGCCTAGAGCACAAACCACCAACTGGCAGCTTCCTCTTCAACAACGCTGGACCGCGACCAGGCCCAGAAGCCAGCACGGGAGCCCTACCCAGCTTTCCAAAAGCTCTTTCACAGCTGTGCACTGCAAAGACATATATTATTAAGCCCCATTTTGAAAAAAAGCTGGCTGCAAAGAGCAGGAGAGCTATTAAATGCAAGCCAAGAGCAATTGAATTACTGCAGAGCTCAATATAATGTCCATGCCCCTCAATGTCAGCTCCTCCATCAACCAGAAGAAACATATTATTATTATTATTATTATTATTATTCAGAGGTAATGAAGTCATTGCTATTGTGCAGGCAGATAATGCTGTCTAGGAGGCATATTTATGTCTAGGACGACACAGGGAAGGGGAAGGGTGCTAAAAAGGTCCATTGCTACATAGATTATGCGGCTGTTGACAGCAGGCCGTAAGTGCACGGGATTTATGGCCCCAAGGAGGAACAGAAGGCAGCTCTGCTAGTCCATAGCACAACCTTTGCTTAAGGAGAAGCTGCTGCAACTGCAGCGGTGCCGCTCGGCGCGGCTGGCTGCACCCCTTCCGTGGCAGCCCAGCTCTTTGCCAGAGGAACTGGCGCAACGCTGCAGCCAGGAGGGGCAGAGGTCCAGGCAAGCAGTGTTGCCTATTTGAAGGGTGCATCACAAAAAAAGCCCAGAACCTAGATTCCCGTTTTGCAAACAGCCCCTCTTCATACAGCCGAACCCCCCCATATCCTTTGGTGTTTTACAAGGCAGACCCAGCCCATCCAACTTAATCAGAGCTCCCTGCCCTGCCGAAGCGTTCACTTACAAGGCAAGACATTTTCCAAAGTGCATCCTTGCTGGCCCTCCTTTACGTGGAAGCCAACGGTCCCAAGCCTTTGGATAGCTGGAAGGCTTTGAGAGCTATGGGCCCCCGGCTCCAGGCTGCATTAGGGAAGCAGGCTCTACAAGCCAGGCAAGTGGATAGCCCAGCCCCAGGGAGCGGTAGGGACGGCTGCAGCATCTGGGGGCACAAGGATTAGTAAATCCTGGTGGCCTGATTAAACAACCATTATTTTTATTTAAAGAATAATCAAGGAGCACAGCTGTTTTACAGCTGGCCAGAGTATTGTGGCTATAATTTCAGTCCTCTGCAGGGCTATTATGCCTAAACAACAAGAGCTGCACTGAGAGGAATATTCCCTGAAGTTATTTCAGGCAGATGAAATGGCTTCACTAATTAGAAAGGGGGCAAGACAGCATGCTGAGCTTCACCCGGAGCAGCACTCAGCAGAGTCACCCAGGGCCGAGAGCAAAGGTCACTTGCATTCGATCACAGCTCTGCCACTGACCTTGCCCTGAGGTTTAGTCTGGTCACTCCACCTCCATGTCTGCTGCTCCAGCGATGAAGGGAGGGTATGAAAATAACTTGAAGCCATCATCACCTCTAAGCTTTAAGCCTCATCTACATTTTGGTTTTGCCAACAGAGCTCTACTGGTAAAAACTTAAGCAGATTCAGCTGGATTAGTTGAACAGGACTTATTGCAACAGAGCTTGGGCTGGCTGGAAGAGCTGGCCAGCAGCATAAGAACCAGTATGTAGCTGCAAGTGTGCCCTGCTATGGTCTGGCCTTCTCGTTAGGGGCCAGGCCTAAGCTACGTGCTTATCAAAGGATGCATTTCAAGGTCTGGAGGGACCACCACAGCCACCTAATCAATGCCACTGCTCAAAAGCCAGAGAGCCTCACCACATAACCCTGCATCAGTGCCCAGAACTGGAACTTAACGGGATGCACCAGCTTGGAGACTTCATGCAACACAGCATCTCTTTCTCTTGCTCCACCGAGACCCGAGACCTGCTGCTGCCACCCTGTTTCTTCCCTTAAAAATCTTCCAAGGAGGTAGATGCATGTTTAAGAGCAGGTTGGACAGACCCTTGGCTAGGATGATTTAGTCAGGGATGATCCTGCCTTGACCTCACGAGGTCTCTTCCAGCCCTGCTTTCTAATAACCCTATATGCAAAGCCTTCACCGTTCACTGGACACAGTTTCCAGGGGAGGAAAGGGAGGAAGTAGGCTATTCCACCGGGACTCAGAAAACAGATTGCTATGCTCTTTTCAAACACTGAAGTGCTCAGCTCCTACAGCAAGGTGATACACAGGGGTACAACAGTAGTGCATTCATCATCTAGAGACCCTGGCAAAGTTGCAAGAGGCCCAGCCGCATGCCCCGAGGACTTGGCTGCAACTCCATCATGCCACCTGTTGCATGACCAAGCTAGCCAGCCCTGGGGTAGGCAGGAACCAAGGATGTCTGGGTACACATGAAAAATATTTTATTATAACAATTTCAAAATACGAACATGGAGTTTGTCAGAAGGTTCATCCAAGACCGAGTGGGCAGAATTAGCCAGGAGAGCATTCGGCATCACAGCCACAGCAGGGGACAGCGGTGTGGGCCGGGAGCAATCATCCCCTTTATCCTACAGAAGAGGGGAGAATAGTTATTCCAGTGCACCTGCTGGCTGCGATCAGTGCCAAGAGCTGTACTGCAGGGTGCAACAAATGATTTTGTAGTAATTGCTCAAGTCCGATTCCAGGCCCTGCAGTATGAAATCGGGATGCTCTGGAAGTTTGGCTCTTCAGTTCCTAGTAATAGACATGCTCCAGAAGATGCAACCTATTGAGAGAAGGGAGCATTTAGGGAAGTAGCTGGCTCCCACATACCAGCAGGACACAGATCCATGTTTGGGGACTAGAGGGCACTTGAGTCCGATAAGCCAGCAATGCTGTAGGTCTGGCCCTTTGGATCCAACCCAGGCAGATGCAGGAAGCAGTGCGTGCTTGAGATCTGACAATCCTTTAAAAAATCAGGCGTTTCCAAACTCCAGTGCAGGTGGAGTAAACCTGAAGGCCACGGAGACCTCCGCTTCCGTCCCGGAGCTCGAGGTCCTTTCACATTACGAAAGGCACCTATAAACCATTGATTTCCTGAAGAGAAAGCCCCTACGTCTTAATGGCTTTAGTAGGCAGAAGAGGGAGGCCCCTGGGAGAAGCCACCTAACACCCCCGTGTTTGCAAGACACACATGGTCTAGTAACATTTTGGGGAGTCAAAGTCTGCAGGTGGCAGTTACTAGATGCAACCTGTCAGCACATACATCATGGGTTCCTTCTACGAGCGAGTGAAGTCAACAGGAAGCCCTGGGAAGGGGGAAGGCCAGGCCCATCTGCTGGGAAAAGCAGCTTTAGTGGTCTGGGAAGGAGAACCTGGAAGGTCAGAGTCCTCTGCAAGAAGAGGGTGGGTTACAGTTTTCTTGTTGTCTCTTCAAGGCCTTCTGGCCATGTACTTTGCATTAGCCTTTACTGGACTGGAGGACAAATGTCAAAGGACCAGTATGAACCCAGGGAGGAAAGAAAGATGAGAGGAAGCAGGCGAAGGGAATTTATCAAGGTCAGATTTACTCAACCACAGACTAGGATTAGGGAATTCCAGCTTTCCTCCAATTACTCTTCCCACCCAATACCCACATGGGCTCACACCATCCCTCTGGTCACTAGCAGCTTGGAGCCTGCCCACCCCATCATTGCCCATGCACGCACCCATGCAGAGCAACCAAGAGCAAGGCTGGTAGAATAAACCTGCTGCCATGGGGCACTGCAGCCAGCTTCCCAGCAGCAGCTGCCTGGTCTCACTCTAGCAGTGCAGTGGCTCAAGTGACCACAAGAACAGTTTCCACTGGTGGGAATCTAGGACCCAGAAAGAGCTCAGCCTGAAAGCACACACTTGCAGCGACAGGCAGCCAGGGGAAGGGTGAAGGATGCATCCAAGGCCTCAGGGTACCGGAACACCCACTTCCTAGACGACATGCCAATGGCTGCATCCCCTGTGGGCAGACTGCCCATTGCATCTCTTGCCCCAGGGAACACAGCAGATTCATTTTAGGGGGAAAGCCATCCTTACCGCTCAGTTCAACCCACTGCTCTTGACTGTCACTGTAACCACTCGCGTGAGCCCACTGCTCCTGAGCACAGCTGCCACCACTGCTCGCTGCAGCCTGCTGCTCCTGGGCAACCTCATCACCACCATTAGCAACAGCCTGCTTCTCAGAGGCCTCCTCCCCATGGGTTGGCACAGCTGGCTTCTCTGGGACATCCCCACCAGTTGCTGTGGCCTGCACGTTCTCTCCTTTCCGATTCACCTGCAGAGTCAAGGACACGAGCTCAGGCTTCAGTTCAGTGCCGAGCTTGCCCAGAGAACCAGGTAGTGCTTCTGGGGATGGACTAAATCCACCATAGTGTCAGTCAGAGGTTAGAAAGACAGCCTGCCCACTGCAGAGACCCAAGCCATTGCAGCCACCCAAGGCCCAGGACCCTCTTGCTGTGTTCATGTAGGGCAGCACATAATGACATTAGGGACCAGCCCCAATGAAGCCAGGGTCCACGCTTGGCTTCACATGCTCCCACAGCCACGCAGGCAATGGCCAAGCTACAGCCGTGCCAAACCACCGCTCGTTAACCTGGCAGCACGTGACAACGAGCTTGGGAGCAACTGTGTGGCCCAATTGTATGTGCCCCGTGGCCTGGGTGTGCAGGGGCCACTACCTGTGGATTGGGAGATTCCTTCAGCACAACAACCCCATCCTGCTCCTCGAACTCCAGGTCCGTTTCCGTTTCGTTCTGGGACCTGTATTCCTCACTGTCAGTCTCGGATTTGCTTGGCTGGAAAAGGGAAGGCGGCCAGCTCTGGTGAGAAGACAAGCTCTGGTCCCAGCTACAGTGGGAAGCAAAGGGGACAGACTTCAAGGGGCTAGGGGAGGCCTCCAAAAGGCACGGAGGGCAGCTGGACACCCAGGGCCCTTTGGCTTTGTGGGACTAGGGTGCTCGGTTGCCTTTTATGCCATCCAAAAGTCCCCTCCCTGGTGAAAGGCCATGGGTTCATCACATCTTGGAGGTGCCCAGCAGCTCCATATCCATTGCCAAATGCAGCATTTTACAGATGTGCCATGAAGGCAGTAAGAGGCTATGCTGCCTGATAGGATCCCAGCTTTGAAGGGGTCGCCCCTCTCCTCATTCGTGGCACAAGGAGAAGCACATTACCACGTAAGGCTGCAAAGAGAGAAGGCAGAAGACTTCAGCATTGAGGCGGCCAGTTGCCAACCCAGGATGGATGGAGCAGGCTGACATACCAAGTCCATCTGTTGACTCACTGGGGACTGGAAGGGACCTCGCAAGGACCCCACAAAATGGCCTGCTGCCACCGAGGAAGGTGAAGGAGGAGGTCTCCATGTTTAGGACACATCCAAGAGCTTCATGACCAAGCAGAGCCATGTTACCACTGCACTGGGATTGTGCCATGTCTCTGGCTAACCTGGTAGACAGGACTTTCTGCAAAGCAGTCAGTGCTTACCTCGTAGGTAGCATCGTTGGGGTCATCCTGCTCTGGCAGCTCTTCCTGCAACACCTCCACCCAGGACTGCTGGTCTTCTAAAGCTACGTCATCTTGTTTTCTCTTGCTTCCTTTGCCACATGGCTTGACTGGAGTTTTTCGGATTTCTGCAAAGACCACAGAAGGCAGGGTTCATATCCATGCAACCCCCCCATGGCAACAACAGGTCCCACTGCATGGGACAAAACCCATATGGCTTCCAGGGTAGAAACGATTTGCCAGATGGCTTGTAGGCCAGCTTGCTGCTGCCAGCTGCAGCTATGTGATGATGGGAGGTCAAGACAATGGCAAAGCCTTTAGTGGACACCCACCACTCAGCGGTCCTGATGGACTTAATGCAAGATCCATTCCCAAACCCTGCTGGCCATTCAGCTTTAGCTTTCCTTGCTGTATTGGCACGTGGTCCAGCAGCAGGCAGAACACATGCTTATGGCCCAGGACTGGGCCTGCGGTAGGACAAGGTCACATTGACCTGCATTCAGGGTGGGGGCCCACCCACACCCCGGCCATAGACTGCAGGCAGACCTTACCCTCAGGAATATCGCTCTGACCCAAGCTGCACGGGGGCAGGTAGCCAAGGGTGTTCTGGAGCCTGCAGGGCACGATGGCCAACAGGAAGCAGGCCAATCTCCCAAGACGCTTCTTGGCATGCCGCACCGGTCTGCTGGGAGAGGAGGCAGGAGGGTCTCCACTCCCAATGGTCTCCACAGGGATCGAGAATCCAGCCCAGGCAAACATCTTCTGCAGGAGCTGGAGCTAGGAAGGGTCAGATGGATTTTGGACATCGATTTGCAATCCTTGAAGGAAGCTTTACCTTCCATCCGCTCCTTCTCCAGCCTGGTAGAAATACAACCACCAGGTCCAGCTCTAACCTTACTCCCACGAGATCCAAGCCCTCGACGAAGAGACAACCTGAACATCCCAACTGCAAAGACCCTTCCACGGCTGAGGAGCCCTGTACAGGATGCAGCGATCGACTCGCACCCAACAAGTGGCCAGGTTGGGAGTACAACAAGCATCTTGGACTTTTCCCCTCTCCTCCCTTCATTATCACACTAAGACGCAACAGGGTCAGCACGAGCAATCACCAGTGCAGACTTCACGAGACACTTGCTGCTAGAGGAGCTCAGCTTGCGAAGTGCAATGGCTTCTGCCGTTTATCCTCCAAGAAAGGCCGGGGAAAGGGCAGGACAGAAGAATTTTTTCCCCTTGAGGTTTTACTAGGGCACCCCTTAGTGCCACCCCAGCAGTGCCCTGCTCTCTGCCCACTTGCTACTCAAGACCAGCCATTCCTCAGGGACTTGCTCCAAAGCCCATGCTGGTGCCTAATCCATTAGCAATTGCCCCCACACATGCCAGGCAGCTGGAAACACTACAGAGAGGGCAGAGCTGGTCACTGGGGCTGATGGGCTCAGTCAGCACTTCGACTCAAGTCCTGGCAGCAAAGGGATGGGGGGGAGGAGTGGGGGGGGGGGGGACCATCTATACGCCAGGCACCATCCCTGTGGTCACACCGACACCAGGTCCTGGTGCATCCTGTACCACCGCTCCAGGCAGCATTTTCAGTCTAAAAGTAGCACAAGTGCTAGGTAGATCTCAATGGGAGCACTGCTGTAACTGTTCCCTCCAAAGTACAGTTTGAACAGATTCAATGCGAGAGGTTATTTTTAAATCAGTCCAAGCACATGATTTCCGGGCGTGTATGGGAGTGCAGTACATGCTGCTCAGAGCAGCAGGAACAGCACTGCCAGGCCAAGTAAAACAGAGCCCGAGGTGGGGGCTAGGCAGTTGTGCCACACATCCCCTTTGCATAGCGTCCGTGCATTTGCCAGCCCAGATCACAGCTAGATAAACAGCACCAACAGAAAAGCCACCATCTCAGGGGAAAGGCTGGGAGCCAGGGGAGCATGCAACCTGGTCATCACACCCAAGCCTCCCCATGCTACGGGATGCAGGGGTGCGTTTCAATGCAGTTCAGAGCTCGGAGTGGACCACTGGCTTCCAACCTGCATCGGTCTCATCCACATGAGCTTCAAGCGCAGATGTGACAAGTTCACATGCCTGGCCGCTGTACTTGTACCCCACTGGCCCACACCACTTCCCAAGCCAAGAGGAGAACGCATCCCTCCAGAGCCAGTCCTCAGCAAATTGCATGAGCTGGTCCCCGCTACAGAGGATAACAACCTGCTTCTGCAGCCACCTGGTCCTTTAGACCAGAAAAAGCTGGAGCTGGAGCTCGACATGTCTTGCATCCAAGCTTTGCTGAACAGCCACACAGGAAAGAAATGTGTGGCCAGCAATTTAAGACTCCCCTACACCAGGAGCGTATGCACAGGAATGCCACACTTGGCATTAGACTGACCAACTAGCCAGGATGCCAGCTGACCAGTGCAAAGTCCCTGGAATTGCTAGTGTACTTCTGTCACAGGACGCTTCATTGCTGTCAGCACCCAGGCTGGCTAGGCTAGAGCTAGATTAGTTATTATAGCTGCACTAATTACACCGCCCAGCAACCCCAACCCCAGCAGTAAAAGGGGGGGGGTGCAGGAAGGATGGGATTTACTTACCAGGGACCTGGCAAGCCCCAGCCGAGCAGCCTGCTGGAAGAACCTCCTGAGCAAGCCTTCAGAGCCTGCCTGCTTGACTACTATCTCCTAAACACCAAGGGGAAGCACAGTTAGAGGGGCCAAGCCTCACTTGTAGTGTCAGGAGCCCACAGAGCCTCCCCCATCACACAACAGACCCCTTTTGCCCCAGGGCTGGTACATGGGGCTACAGGACCAGCTTGCTGCTGCTGCTCCATGATGAAGAGCAGTCTGGGCTGGACAGAAACCTGGCTGAGCCCAACCCCAGCACTTTAGTTACTTATAGGCTCTGATCCAGCTGCTGCTCATTATATTAAGGAGCTGCCAGTCTTAATTAATCAGTGTGACCTTTCCTCGCAGCCTCATCCTGGTTGTAAAATAAGAGTTTCCCAGATGAGGATGCAATCGTAGAGCTGCTGCTTGGTGGGGAATAAATCAGCGTGTGGAGCTCAGCTCTCCTGGGGACGTGCTTTGGGCCGGACCACTTGGCACTTAGGCAGCTGCCCTTACCAGAGTGCAGATGGCACGTAGGGCTAGCCTGGGGGCTTTTATCCCTCTTTATTGCTGGCATAAGGAACTGTAAAAGACCTTAAATGCTAGAGGACTGGGCCCAGATTCTCAGAAGCATTTGGATGCCTGAAGATGCAGCCAGGTCCCAAGTGGGATTCACAATTTGCACTTTTGGGGGCCCAAATGGTTTTAGCAATGCAACCCCTGGTTCTTGCAGGCTGACTCGCTGCGGCAGCAGGGTGGCGGGGGATATGAACTCACGAGGCCCCTGCATGGCAGCACCTGTGCCCCATCCTGCCCCGGCTTCCTTGAGCATTTGCTTAGTGGCACCTGCCAAGGGATTGGGGCTGACCAATCCATGGCTGATATGAATAAGAGTCATGTCCTTGAGGGAGCCCAAGCCCTGTCCCAGCCTTTGTGGTGACAAGGCAGAGGTCCCCCAGATGATCCGTCCCTCTCAATTCCCAGATCACTCCGTGATGCTGTAGTCCAGGGGCGGGCAAAGTCCCACGATAAGGAAGTTTCCCAGGACCCCTGCCCATGTTGCTGTGGCTGGTTTTCATGGAGATCCCAGCAGCGGGGGGGGGGCTGTGACAGCGCAAGGCAGGGGTTTCCAAGGAGACCGGCCCCAGCAGCGCTGGCAGGGCGAGTGGCTAGGCAGGGAGCTGCTCCGGGGCCGGGATCTTGCAACGGCGACAGCGTGGTCGAGATCTGCTGCCCACGTGCCCCGGGCAGCTCTGCCCCAGCTCTAGATCATGCTGTCACCACCGCAAAATCTCAGCCCTGACCCCGGAGCAGCTCCTTGCCCAGCCGGGT
>JAGPOW010001614.1:2270989-2281340 GCA_030014935.1 Caiman crocodilus
TGGTCTCCATAGAAACCTGTGTGCCCCACCCACCCCAGTCCCACTGCTGCTGGGGTATACATGGGAACCAGCTGCAGTAATGCAGGCAGGGGCTGCTGGGAAATGAAGTCCAGGCACCAACCTGGATCTGCCATTTTGCCCACCCCTGCTGCAGTGCCGGTGAGAGCAACCACGGCTGCAGGGAGGTGGGTCGCTATTCATTATAGCCAGCACTGAGAAGGGGAGGGGAGCTGCTCTGGTTCCCGGATGCCACCGCTGGGCTCAGTTAGCCACTTCGACAGCCCAAGAGGCTCCTCCCAAATGCTGCCTGCAGCTCTCTCCAGGTCTTTGACGCCCGGGAGGGTTTATCCCTGCGCTGTATGTGCCCCCTACATTTGGGTCCTGGGCTTTAGGCCAAGACCTCCTCCCTCCCTGCAGTCCCGAGCCCGCAGGGCTGATCCTTTGCAATGGCACCGTTTGCAGCTGGCCTAAACCCGGAGATCAGGAGGAGGCCTGTGAATGGCTCTGTGGACTGGTGAGCATAACATGGGCCATTTCGCGGTAACATGGATTTCAAGTGGGACTATTCAGAGAGCTCCAGGAGGGGACAAGAAGAGCACCTTTCCTTCCATTCAGTCCAGGGAATGGCACCTCCAGGCTCTCCTCTCCGCAGCCTGGGGGTGAGGGGGTTGAAGGAAACTTGGAAAGGGTGAGGCCAATGCCCACGAGCCTGGCTGCTTGCTGGGGTCTGCCGTGCTGTGCAGCCGGCTCCGGCGCAGCCCTTCAGCGACACAAGCCGCCAAGCTGCAAAGCGACCTGGGGACCCCCCCAGTGACAGCTGTCCCCATGGGATCATTTCTGCTGTCCAGTGCCAGCTGGAACTGGAGTGCATAGAAGGGAAGGGGCAGATTTTGCTCCACGGTCATTGAATTTACTCAGACTTCAAGCTGGTTCAGTGCTAACGTGCACATGAGCCAGCCACAGATTTGGGGCCTTTATTATTTCATCCCAAAAGGTCCGGGGCCCCAGACTAAGGCCTGCTCCTGCTCCTGTTCCCGTTGAAATCAATGGCAAAACTCTCCCCACTATCAGGGCAGGATCAGGGCTTGAGTCTGCTGGAAAGCACCAGCTGCCCTGGAGGGGAGAGGCTGAAGGCGCGTGAGCAGCAGGCAGGTCTGTCTATCACTGTGGGACCACGGGCCAGGGCTGCAGCAGGGGCTGAGGTCGAGCTTGCCCTTTCTGCGCATTGTTTCCAGTGCAGGGACAGATGTAAAGCAGCCTCGAGGCACCTGCCAGAAGTCCAGGCGTCAGGAGCAAACTCTCTCCATAGGCACAGTCCAATTCTGCGTCTCCGTGCCTGCCTCGGCGTGGAGAGAGAAGAATAAAAGACAAAGCCCCTTTGATTTCCAGGTCTCTGCCGGGGCACGCTTGGTTTCTGCACCTGTGGGAACACAAGGCTGTGACTGAGCGGCTGCCCCCGGGCACTTTGTGGATGTTGGCTCTGTTGGTTTCAGGGATGCTGGAGCCGGTTTCTTAGCCCTGCATGGAGGCACCAGACGCTGAACAGGAGGGAGAAAGAGAGACAAAGAGGTCTCAGAAAGAGCCATTTTAGAAAAAATCCCTCCCCTAGCGTGCACGGCTCCTGCTCCCACAACACCCTGCACCAAAGGAGCAGTGACTCACCCCTGAAAGGCCACCGCTCCGTTGATTCGTCCTTTCTCCCTCTTTGCAGGCGGCTGCAAAGTGCTCTCTGCCTGCCCGTGCTCCACAGCCCCGGGGACCGGCAGCCCCGCCAGCGCCTTGCCATTTCCCCGGCGGTGATGGGAGCCCATCTGCTCGAGTGGTCCTCGTCTGTGCTGCGCACGGAAGCGTGGGGATGAGCTCCCCTCCTCTCCTGCCTGCTCCAGCTGCCTCCCCTTTGCACAGGCGGATGATGCATCCTCTCGGGTCCGGAGAGAGCAGGTGCAGCCCCGGCTGTCTGGCAGGAGTCATCACAGAGCGTCACTGCGCGCAGAGCAATCGGGGCTGAGCGACGAGTATAAATACGAGGCGGCTGCTCTGGAGAGCGGGAGGGGACCGGAGGGCCTGACTCCGGGGCACCGCAGAGACAAGAAGCCAGCGCACTGTCTGTCCCGAGATGTCACTCTGGGCGCACGCGAGACCCGGCTGCAACTCTGCCCCTGCCCAGGCTTCCCGAGACATCTTCAAGTACATGGTGACCCCCGACCGCATCCCGCAGTTCATCATCCCCTCGCTGGACATCCAGGAAGGCCGCCGACTCTTCAGCAAGGTGAAGCCGCAGGGGCAGGGGCAGCCCGAGAGGAAGGCCCGGAGGAGCAGCTCAGACCCCACGGGGAAGAAGGCTCGTGCTCTGCCCTGCTCCCTCCTATCCTGCTCCAGCCTGGAGCTGGCTGTCAAGGTGGAGGAGATGTCAGACCCTGTCACCCGGGCAGCCCTATCCCTGCCCCACTTGCCCAAGATCACCACCCCGTATGGCTTCGTCACCCTGGGGGAAAGCCCCCAGGTCACCAATGAGGAGGCTTTGTTTTTCCACTTGGACTTCGCTTCTCCCAAATGTCCTGGCATGAAACCTCCTGCCCCTGAGAAGCCGGGAAGCGGGGGAGACCCTGAGATGCCCACGGCCCCGACAGATGGCTGCTTAAGAGACTGGCAGCGGCACCATGCCCAGCAGACCAGCTGCAGAGGCAGCAACGGGAGCCAGGGCGCTGGCCAGCCCACCAGTCCCATAAGAAGCAAAGAGGCCGTAGGTGTGCTGGGGAGCAGAGAGGCAGAGAGGGTGGAGGGTAAGAGGAAGCCCGCGTCCTTTGAGACGGGCTGTCAGAGGAGCACCTCCAGTCCCGAGCTCCGGGGCAGAAAGCCCCAGAGGAACTCGCTCCAAAGGATCCTGAAGAAGCGCTTCGCCCAGCTCAAGCTTCTCAAGTCCATGCATTTCACCCGCCATTGATGCTGCAAAGCAGCTCCAGGGAAGGGGGCTTATCCAAAACTGGAGGCGCGGGGCCGTTATTCCAAATGCTGTCGACTTCCATGTCACGGCCAGGCCTCCGGACTCGAATGCGAGGGCATTCAAGTGAGTGCTCCATTCAAAGCTGCAACCACTATAATGAACTGGTTGGCATGTGTGTGCCCAATGCTGCCCCTGCTGAGAGATTAGAAAGGCTCAGCTGTGTGTCAAAGGCCACGTGCAAATGAACCGTGCTGTGAACGGTGTGGCCTTGTGTAGGGGGAATGGCACCTCTCCCCTTGGCGTTGCTGAGGCACAGGAAGGAAGACAGCAGCTCAGAAGCCCTGGGAGAAGCTGGTGTGTATTGTGGGGGTGGGCACCCTGCCTCCTTCACTTGCACCTTTTCTCTTTGGTTGTCGGTCCTGGCATTTGTGTATCAATAAAATACTCTTTTCCAGCTTGATCCCTTTGTATGTGGCGTCTGTGACGGGCAGCTCCTTTGCAAATGGCTCTGGGGGACTCTATAGCAACAAAGCAAGTTCCTTTTCCAAACCCAGGGGCCGAGGCAATCAGCACACACACTGACTGGCAAAGGGGCTGGACGTGTACTGTTTGGGGGTAGGGGGTTACGTCAAACCTCAGTGCTGAGGGGAAAGGGCAAGGGATGCTAACAGTGAAATGCTACCAAATAAGGTACAGGCCAGGTACGCTCTCCTTCAAAGTCACAGAAACGTCCCTGCTCCTCAGACGATCGATGCATTTTGACTATTTCCCAGCTCACGGCAGATGTTACTATTCGTTTACAGTGCGGTAGCACCCAGCAGCTCCGGCTGAGGTCAGGGCTGTGTCATGCCGAGCATCCCTTGAACGCAGGACAAGACATTCTTCACCCCTAAGAGGAGACGATGTAAACTGAGTAGCAGATGAGAATTGTTTTCATCTTCACTTTGCAGGTGGGAAAACTGAGGCTCAGGGAGCTTAGGACACAGAGCTGGGAAAGCCCAGAGATGCCAAGGCATGCTCTGCACCCTATTCCCAATAAGAGCCAGTGGGAATCACTCCCTGATGCCCCTTAGTGGTTTAGGAAAGCCAATTCAGGCCAGTGCCATGTGTTTTCATCAGGTCTGGTAGGCATCAGTGGAGAAGGAATCGATGCACAGAATAGGCGCAGTGCAACAGTTGCAGTGGGAGCTCCCCAGAAACACCCAGGGCCTTCAGGGCAGCTTCAAGGCTGAATCAAGGGACGTGCAATCACTTTAAACAAGCAGAACTCCTTTTTGCTCCCACCCACATCCCTCTCACACACTTTCTGCTGCAAGGGAGGTCTGGGACTCAGATGTTTATTATCAAGCCTTAGCTACATACAGTAGAAACTGTCCCTACTGTTCTGCCCCGATCTGGGTGTCTCCTGCTGCCAATAAATCTGTCTGTATCTCAAGGGAACAGAAGGCTATACTGGAAGTAAATTCTTCCCCCCACAGTCATAGGCTAGGGACAGACATTCAAAAAACCTGAGCCGAAATTGATTCAATCTTTGCAGGTTAGTCTAACTTGGCTGGGCTTAATCATTTTGTAACCATACAGATATCCCCTCTAGACCGAAAAAATGCAGGCACATGCCTGCAGTGGCTCAGGCTATAAGGTTGGGGGAGCTAGAGCAGCCCTCCCTTCCCTTCTACAGTGCTGAGCTGAGGGGGGGTGGAGAGCATGGCCAGGCCCTGGCAGGAGGCTCTGATTAGGGAGGGGTCCCCCCCTGCCCCAGGCTGATCAGTGAGGGAGCCAGGAGGGGTTCACACCACATTTATCACCCCATCACCAAAACAAAAGGATCTCTCATTAATTCTAGCTCTTCTTAAACAACTTGCTCCAAGGAAGGAGGGACATTGCCAACTACCTGTTGATTAGCTCCAAAGAGCCCTAAGCCTGTCCTGTCTCCTTTGTCTGGTCTCCCACAGCATGGACCGCAGCCAGCATGTGGTCTGCTAGCTAATGTTGAGATGTGTCGGTGTAAGGCAGAGGGGATGGGGATCCTTGCTTAGCAGGGAGTGGTGAGGGGAGGTGGGGAGCAAGGGGAAGCCAGGCAGATGCCCGCAGTCTGTGCCAAGCTCCAGCCAGGGAGCAGAGGGGAGGGGCCAGCTCTGCTGTGGAGCAGAGAGTCCTGCCCAGCCCAGAGAGCATGGTAGGATGCTGGGGGAGTCCGATTTAATTTAAACTAGGTAGGGGTCTGGGACAGACATTGCATAAACCAGTTTGACCCAAATCAGTTAAGTCTGATACTACATTCAACCAGGTTTATCTCAAACCGGTTTCAACCATTTTCAAACCAGTTTATGTGCACTGAACAGCTGTTCTGTTACAGGTTTAAACCCGTTTCTGATCACTTAAAGCACTTTATATGTAATGTCTGTCCCTACCCATACTGCTGCCCAGTCTGGAAGCTACAGCACAAAATGGCAGCAGCTTAGAGAGACGGTTTGCAGCCGGAGGTGACCGAAGGGAAACACAGACTTAGACCACAGATGCACTTACCCCAGGGAGCCTGTCTCCACTGGCTTGACTCTGGAGAGGGCAAGGAAGGGGCAAGCATGGGATGCTGGTTGTTTCAACAGGAGCATTAAAGCTTGTTTTCTGGTTCTCGATGTCACCTCATACATGGCTGCGTAGTTTCTTTTAAAAGGAAAACCTTGTGATGTTAAAGGAAAAGCTTTTGCCCTTAGCAATGTTTTGGGTTAATGTAGCAGCGTTTTCTGAGTCACCAGAGCAGGGCCCAGCACCACCTCCATTACCATGCTCAGGGTTTCTGTGCTTTTCCTAGGAATCTGCTGAGGGCCGGAGTCTGGGGAGTCGGCCCCTATCCAGAGCACATCCGAAATACCCCCTGTATCCATGTGGCTTGAGCCAGCGTGGGGTTAGCCAAGGAGCTTCTGATGCTGGAGACGAGCAATGTGCCGGCGCCTGGAGTGAAAGCCAGAGCCTGGGCATTAGGACTGGGATCCTATCTCCCATTCTGCCTCTCTCCCACCATGTGGCCTTGATCAAGTCACGAGAACTGGTTTTTTGTGTCTACAGACACCGGATAATATTTCCCTGCTTCGCAGGTTGGTTGGGGAGCTTAATTCATTCTTGTTCCTAAGACATTATGAGATCCTTGAACGAAGGTCCTGAGCGAAGGACAAAGTATTACGCCTCTGGTGATTATAGCAGGGCTTGGTACAAGGCTCAGCTCTTTCCCGGGGCTTGCCAGAGAGGGGATTATCAGTCTTGAGGGAATCACAGAAAAAAGGGCTCATTTGAAATGGGAGCCAGGGGAATCCTCCCCTGACAGGCACAATGCATGTGTTAGAAAGCACAGGAACAGTCCCTGGCAGCAGAGCAGAGCAAAGACATTTCACAGCTAAAATCGCCCTGTGTGTGTCTTGCCAGCCTGTCACATTACTGTCAGCATAGCAATACGTGTAAAGGAAGCCTGTCACCCAAACCTAGCATGTGCCTCAGTGATATATAGGAGCACATCTCTTTTATCTTCTGCAAAAACCCAATCCTTTTTAAACAAAGGCAACAAGCTGCCTGGATGCAACAGTGATGGATACTACCGAAATGCCTCGATTAATAATAATAACAATAGGAATAATGAATGATTATTCATCGCGATCATAATATATCTTCCAAACCCTGTTTCCATCTGACTCATGTTTTGTCCTAATGGGTATAGACTGCAGAAAATCTCAGAGCTAATTACCCGTATCCAGCTTCATATGCTTTGATCTTGGTGATTTTCCATCCGTCCGTGGGCACAGCAAGGCATAGTTTGAGAAGTAAATGCGTAAGACCTGCAGTGCAATTTGCATGCAAGAGGCTGGGTTTTCCAACACTCGGCAGCACTCAGCTGGGTGACACTTCTTCTCAGGTTGTCACAGCAGCTCAGCACCCCTGGTGCTGGGGTGTCTTGACCATCTACCTGCGGGTGTAGGTGCCTTGCTGGGAATTGGGCTCTGGAAAAACTGTCTGGGGGAGGTTAGGGAGGTTAGGGATTTGAAAATTCAGATTGCAGAGCTGTGTGTTGAAGGCTGGCACAGCTCTTGATCTTGATGTTTCCTGCTAAAGTCAAGAAAGGAGTCAAAGCAGAATCAGGGGCTACAGGACCGGTCTCCCAGATACTGCAAAGTCCCGAAGTTTAATACGAAAAGGGATCCGTGTAATCAGTTCCATCCATCCGGGCTGATACTGTTAGGGGAGACATTTATTGCTTAGAGAATGCCAGACAAGCACATCTGCATGCATTGATTAATGCAGTAATACGGTGTAATAGGCCTCTGCAAAGTGGCTAGTATTCGCTTCGGATTTGACCAACTTGGGGGGCAGCGATTCGATTCGGTGATTTGAATCACTGTTCCAAATTGATTTGTCTGAATCTGATTCGCAGGTTTGGCTGCTGCAGCTTCCTCCAGCTTTGGAGAGCTTCGAATCCATTCAGACCTTTTGATTCGTTCAGTTTGGATTTGGAGATTCAGCCACTGACTCAGGCCAAATTTCCTCCGAATCATATCACCACCTAAAGCTTTGCACAGCCCTACTGTGTGAGCATTAATTGATGGCACCTATTACTATGGTCACCTTATAGCTTGAAAAGTTTAAATGGGCTTCCCCTTGCAGCACCTCCATGAAAGAGGAAAGGGCTAAAAGCCTCCCTTTATAAGGAAATCAAGGCACAGGAGGGTAAAATAACTTGCCCAGGCTCATTCAGGAAGTCACAACATAGCCAGGATGTGAACCCAGGTCTCCCAATACTAAGGTCAGTGCTCCAGTCACTGGGGTCTCCTTCCTCTCAAATGAGAGAGGAAAAGACTTTCTGTGTCCTGAGCAGGGTGAGGCTTCCCTGGACAGCTTGCAATCTTTCCCTTTATTGTTAGTGATGCAAGAGGTTTGGAAGCTGCTAACCTCTGGGATAACTCCCTCGGGGTGTGCAGAATCCCCTAGCACAGGGGTAGGCAACATTTTTTGGCTGGAGTGCCAAAAAACCCATGATGTCTACCTTGGAAGGTGCTGGAGTGCTGACATGCCAGAGCCCAGAGCAGCTGCTTGCAGCCTCCCGGCTGCAGTCGGCCCACGGAGCAGCTTGCAGCCTCCCAGGCGCCTGCTGGGAGCAGCCTGAGCTCCGTGGCTGGCAGCAGCTGCTTAGCGCCTGGGCTGGTGGTGGTGTGCCGAGCAAAATGCCCTTGCATGCCATGCTTGGCACGCATGCTGGGGGTTGCTGACCCCTGCCCTAGCATTTCCAGTCTTTTTATCACACGTACAAGCGCCCTTGGTAGGTCATTCTAGTTCAAACAGAATGACTGGAAGAAGTTCAAGGCATGAGGTCAGACCCTTTTAGCCTTCAAAAGCAAGACTCCTCCTGTTGTGCCATGGGAAAAAAATCAGCGATGTGATAACTTAAGGCTTTCTTTTGCTCTCCCACCAGGATGAATCAAAAGTATTTCTGGTGATGATGCAGAACATCATGTTATTATGAGAATCTAGGAGCTGAAAGTTGCAGGTAGCCAGCTGCAGGGTTTTTGAAAGCCCAGATAATAACTTGATTTACATCGATTCAAACTGGCTGCTGAGGAAAGACAAAGAAAATATTAAAGAGCTTTAAGCTATTTAAATAAATCCCTTTCCCCTTGCAATTAGTTCAGTCTCACTTCCAGGCCTTTCATGTTATAATGCTATCTGGTTCCCAGTCTTTCTAGTGAACATATAAGCACAGGCAGAAAAACCCCCTTCCATTTAAAACAGTCAAATGACACAAATGTTGAGGCTTTCATCTTACACCCAGAAGCAGCAGAAGTGCACATGAGAAAACTCCCTGGTGCTATGTCTGTTCTAGGTCCCCCTTAAACCAGCCTCGCTGGTGGGACACGTCTTCGTTTACACACAGGGACAGAAATCTTTGGTCATCAAGGGGACTGTTCTTGCCCCCATGCCAAGAGTCTCTGAGATGACATTGGGTGCCCAGCTCAACACCCCTCAGGCTCCACAAAGGCTCGCAGCACTCGGCCTCTGAAATCCAGCCTCTTTAAGATATGTCAAACTGGGCCCCCGGCATCATTGGTGAGGTCAGAGAGTCTGGGCGTGGGCTGGGGTAACTCCACCATGTTACAAGGGTGGCACGAGGGGCTGTGTTGGGGTGGCATGCACAGGCTGGCATGCGGGGAAGAGGTCTGCTTGGAGATGTGGCTGAGTTGGATAAGAATGAAAGTGCAAAGGGTGGGCTCACGTGTGCCTCCCCTCTCCCCCTTCAGCAATGGCCCCTTTAAAGCCCATGGAGAGCTCTGTCATATGGAGATCAGTCCAGACCCTCTGTCTTTGCCAGCTCCTGAGCCTGCCAGGTGAGATTAGCCCCTGGGGACCCTTCAGTTGCACAACCCCTCTTCCAGCTCGGTGGTGGTGGAAAGGTCACATTATGCCTATGGGACAAGCTGGAAAGCGCAGACGTTGTAAACAGGTATTGTTCGGGAGGCAACACGCACTCGGAGCTCTCATCGCTTCCCCGGTGTCTCCTGATGCAGCTCTCCTCTCCAGACTTGGCCTGGAAGATAAAAGCCTCCCCCCACCCACTCTCCATTTTGCTCTTCCTACATCAGCATCAGTCATACAGAGCTCTTGGGGGTCATGGGACTTGTTCTGTTGAGCTCGGTGAAACTTTGCTATGATAAATTAACAAGGATCCAATGCCGTGTCGTGTACAAATGCCCATAAATACAAATATCTGGGGGTGGGGTGGGGGTCGCTGTTTGATTTGTTAATGTTTCCCCCTCTATCCTTGCCCACACCACACAGTGGGTGCAGGGGCAGCTGATGTGGCTATATGGGGGTGGATAGCAGCAAGCTTGTTTCTCATGCCAGCCTGACATGGCTTAGCCAAGGCTACACCCCAAGTCCATGCCTTTGGTCACAGGGGACATGTGTTAGGGACGTGCAGACACATACAGTGGAGCTGACTGCATGCACGTAGCAAAAAATCTCTTCAACCAGGTTTCTTCAGCCCACATAAATAAGTTTGAGTTTCCTGATCCCTGAGCAAAGATCTCAGGGCAGGGTTTATCTCTGTGTTCAACAGTGATGCTGGGCCCGTCGAACACATCCTCTCCCATCCCTGCAAAGCCATTGTGCACCAGCCACTGAGCTACTCCAGGCAGGCATGCAATGTCCGAAACAAAGAAGAAGTCAACTTGTGCTGGATCGGCTTTTCCCCCAGAAGAGCAACAGATCCTCAGTGGACATCATCAGCTTTCTTAGGCCCCTCTGCTAGTTTCCATTCGCACTGCCAGTGGAAGCATCCATGTTACCTAGGTCTTGAAATCGTTAAAACCCACCTAGAAGCAGAAATCATCAGCTCTGGTGGGATCGCGGCGGTTAGGACGGCACGGG
>JAGPOW010001614.1:2281440-2293992 GCA_030014935.1 Caiman crocodilus
GAGGTGTGGGAATGCAGGGGGCTTTGCAGAGCTGGCCCAACGCAGAAAGCCAGGAATAACATTCCTGCAGAGCAGCGCCTGCCCTTCCCCTCGCCAGAGAGAGCAGTCATCTCTGCAAGCTGTTATGTAACCTGTTGTGTACTTGGCACCTGCTATCGAATCCAGACCCTTATTATTATAACATCAATTTTTCACAGCGCTTTCTAGGGTGCTGGGGCAGGGCCAGCCTCCGCCTTTCTGCAGTGCCACAATTGGGCGTTGTTGTTGTTCATGTAACGAGATCCTGGCTCCATTCTTCCTGACCCTCTTGGCTAGTCTTTTCCGGCAGTCGGCAATACAGGGTCTCTGTGTGCCCCTCACAGGACGTCTTGTTACAAGATGTTTCTGGCTGAGAGCTTGGCTTCCTTGGCCTCTGCATTATTCAGCCGCACTTGACTCTACTAATGAGGTGCTTGAGTATGGAGCACCCTCCGGCTGCTGCACTTGGGAGCTTGCGATCAGTGCCGACGAGGCTTTGGGAGGGGAAGATTAGGATCCACCCCGGTGTCTGGTGAATGTGACCTGGATTGAAGCAGAGAACCCTTTGGGCTTGAGGATGCTACTGTTCATGGGTCCCTTGTCCCTGCAGAGGTCATCTCAGTGGGTCACCACCACCTTCCTTATAGCTAGCGCTCAGGCTGGTCCCAAAATTTACAGCATGGGTGGAGTGGACATGTGTGCATAAGGGTCTCAGCATGGAAAAAGTTAAAAAAGCCAACAGAGTGGGTGCATCTACACGAGACACTTACTGTGCATTACTGTGCAGTAGCACAAACCATGTTAACAGCCTACTGCACAGTGTTATTAGGCTAATGCGCAGTAAATGTCACTAAATAACCATGTGCTGGCACTGTTGTGCAGGAACTCTTGCTCATATTTTATTAAGCAAGTACTAAGCAAATTGTGCAGCATCTAATGCGCATTAATGAACGTGTAGACGTGCCCTGTTTGATCTGGTCCAACCCTCGAGCTTCTCAAAGCAGGATCCCTGCAATATATCGGCACTTGGCTATTGCTCAGCCCCTTTTGTCAGGAGCTTTCAAACTCCTTTGTCAAAAGAGGGAAACCGGAGGCAAGGAGAAGTGAGCTGACTTGCCCAGGATCACAAAGCGAGGCATCTCCCAGCACAGAAGTGAATCCAGGTCGCCTGACTCCCATCCACTGTAGGTCGCTCATAAATATTTCACGGTATTCCTCAGCTATCTCCGTGCCAACTCCCACCGCGCCTGGGAGCGTTTTCAGCTGCTCCTGTTGAATGCTGTGGGTGGATCACGAAGTCTGCGGGCTTCATTGGTCCCCTGATGCTTTCTACGATAATAATTTATGAGGTGGATTCGATTTAATCTCCTTCTCTGCCGGCAGAATGTTTATGAGCCGATAGAAACCGCCTCGTTTATTTGTTGTTCACATTTATTCAATTAAGGCTTTTTCCCTATTCCGGGGAGCGCCGGTAAATATTTGGACGTCCAGCTGTGACCCTCGGCTGCAATTGGTTTAGAGCAGCCACATAATATCTCCTGCCTGGCTGAGCCACGTGAGCCTCGGCAGGTCACGTGGTCGCAAGTGCTGTTGTGCACAGCTGCAATCTCCTAGAGAAATAGCATCTATCTCCCCCCCCTCCTCCGGTGAGCAGAGGCACCAGTTGGCAGCTGCGTCCCACAAAGGGCATGTTCACGTGTACGCAGCATCTATCCTTCTGGCATTTAATTCAAAGGGAACCTAGATACCAAACCTGGAGGATTTGCCCAGCTCAGATGTAAAGGAAGAGTTTCAGGTGCATGCCATCCCCTCGTGGCTCAGGCTCTAGGGTGCTCCTACACAGGACTACCGCTGCGGTTGTGCGTGGGCTCCTGCTCTGTAGCAATGCCATTCAGGCGATGGTGTATTGGGCTGGCTCTGCCCGTTGCTTGCTGGGTGATCCTCTCCATGCATCTCAGTCAGTGCGGCGGGCCGAAAGCTTGTGTGTGAATATGAGCGCTGTGTCCCAGGACCCTTCTTCAGGTCCCCTGATGGGGAGGGGAAAAGCAGGACCTCTCTCTGAAGGATTTCTATGGAGGCTGTTGGAAACAGAGAGCTGATGCGCGTCTCTCTGGCTCTCCGCCTCCAGGCTTGTCCTTCCAATGATCTTCACACAGGGTCTGTCTGAGTCCTGACCTAGAAAATGGCATGCTGAATATAACACCAGGTGTACCTCTTTCAGTGTCTCAGAAAACAATGTCTGGCCACATCATCCTTCTGTCAGAGCAAATCTTCCTTCAAAGATATTGTTTTCGACCATGATCTCCATTTCCCCAAGTGCTTTCTGCCAGGGGCTGATTCTAATCCGGTTTACACCAGTGTGTTGTCCTTGGAGCCACTCTTGATTTCAGCCCGTATGAGACAGGCCCCGCGTCCTTGGAGCTTTGATCCCTGGTGCTGGGTGCATGTAGGGGAGCCCCCCCGTCCTTCTCCCACGCTCACCGAGCCGACAAACCAGACATCTTCAGCTCTCTTCCTAGCAGAACAGCTGCTACTGGCTGGAGGCAGAGCTGGGTTGAACAGTAATGAATCTGCTCCCATTGTCAAGGGCTGGAGTCTGCCCAGCTGGGGCTGTTGGCTTAATTAGAGGAAATGCACTGAGGCCGTTTGACAAGTGCAGCCCTGATTTAGGGTAAGTCTGACACACAGGACAGTGTTGGGGAGCTGCACTTTTGTATTGGTGTGTCTTAATTGGCTAGACAGGTTTATCAAAACGATCAAGATGGTCAGACCCAAGCTCCTAAGTCTACTTAACCCACCTGCCTCTCTGAATTAGTTAGCCTGCAAGGTGCCACCCTTCCCTGACTTAAGGACCCTTGGTCTTGATTCTAGAGCAGGGGTGGGCAATTATTTTGGGCAGAGGGATGCTTACTGAGTTTTGGCAAGCCATCAAGGGCTGCATGACAGGCAGCCAGGGGCAGATAATTATTCATTTTCTAATTTTTTAGGGGCCCCGCGGGCCGGATAGAATGGGCTGGTGGGCCACATCCGGCCCACGGGCCGCATTTTGCCCACCCCTGCACCCCTGCTCTAGAGATACCGTACTTCTGTTAGGAGCTGGTTTCCTGTTTGCTTTGCCCAGCGGCTTCCCTGTTCTCCATGCAATCAGGCAGGACACTCAAACAGGTAAACTGAGGTGCACAGGAGATTTAATAAAAAAATGTGGATAGCTCCTTTGATCTCCACAGATGCATATGGGGATAGATACAATTCTCTGTCTGCTTAATGAATCACTTTAAGTCTGGGATGTTTAGCTTGCGTTCTGAAGAAGTCTCTTTCCTTAACCGATATAGGGTTAAATATGCCATTAAGGATGGGCAGCAGCAGAACCTCTTTTCTGGGGCTGTGCTATTCACTTGTCCCATCTTTTTGTCCTAAGTACCTTTAAAGACTGGGCTCAGTGAATAGTGGAAGGGGCTGGTTTGGCTTCTAAAACCCACGGCTTGAATCCCATGCCTCATTCCTCACTCCCTAGCCATTTGTCATTGTCAGAAAGAATTTAGCCTGGACACATTGAGACTGATTTATTGTTCCCTTAAGAGGGAGCTGACAGCAGTGCATTAGAAGTAAGGTCCAGGGATCAATTCCTGTTTTCTGGTGGGCGAGACAGTATCTGTCAGTGATTTGGTGAGAGACAGAAGGGTGGAGAGAAAGGCTCACAGCTTAGGTCATAAGAAGGTGCCTGTCTGCCTACATGACTTGTCTCCTTTCCAAGTCAACATAACAGCACCAGTTCAGGGCAAGGACATGCCTTGGCAGCAGAAAGCATCCTTCCCTCCTATCGCATGCAAAATAAGGAGGGGGGCTGTATAAACCTAGGTGCAGTGGGCTTTGCAAAGTAACGGACCTCTTCCATACAGTTCCCTGGCTGTCCGAGAGAGAAGCAGTAGAATAGACCACGTAACCACGTGCACAGAGCTACGTGCCCTTCAAGGTCTGTGCGGGGGACATCTACAGACCCGACAGCTCTGCCACGATCTAGAAACGTCCAGTGCTTTGCTTTGACATGGCAAACCACCCTCCAGCAAACCTGGCCATTACAGTGTTGTATAGCTGCAGCTCGGTGGAAGACCATATCCAAAACAGAGCTCTTCTTACAGACCCCTCCCTGCCCAGTTTTGATCTTCACTGTCTACCTGTTGCACTTGCAACCATGAAGGGCAGCCTTAGGCTAGGATCAGTGAATCAAGGCGAGACAAAACTTGCTGCAATACAATGGGCTTGGCACTTGGGTCATGCCCTTGTGTAGGGTTGCCAACTTTTAGGTTCACAGATTCATAGATTCTAGGGTCGGCAGGGACCCCAGTGGGACATCTGGTTTGACCCCTTGCCCCGGCAGGCAAGAAAAGGGTCACCAAACCTGGGGCCACGTGATCCCAGCCAGGTGTCCATCCAAATCTATTCCAGGAAGTCTTATCACATGACCCAATGACATTGATGGCTTTACATCAGGAAGGCAAATGCACATAACCATGGCAGGCAAGGTTCTTTGGGTAGATGTGATGTCTTTAATTTGACCAACTGAGTAGATGGAAAAATGTTCTTGGCAAGCTCTTGGGTGCAGTCACCCTTCTTCAGGCCTAGAGAGTCTCTGCTGGTTTGTGACCTGAAGAAGGGCAACCGCGCCCAAAACCTTGCCAAGAACTTTTTTTCCCAACTACTCATCTGGTCTAATCAAAGATAATACATCTAAACAAAGAGTCTCACCTGCCTATGCCCCCAGACCAACACGGCTACAACCAAAAACCCAATGCACATTACAACTACATTTTAAAAACCCATTGGACTACTGTATACATTGGATTCAACATTAATATTTATTTTAATGAGCACCCTATCACACAGGTTTTCCTGACAAGGAAGGCCAGACAGAAAAGGGCAGTCAAGGTTTTGGGGTATCTATAATGTCTTCTCTTTTAAAGAATAAAAGGCCTCTGACAGTCCTTAAGAAAGCCCTAGACACAATGATAGCAAGGATGCAGGGCAATTGCTACCAAAAGAAGCACCACAGCTGGAGTTTGAACCTGACCCTCTTGAAATTAATGGACGAGCTCCCAGGGCTTTCAGAGGGTTGTGCATCCGACTCCTGTGAGAACCAGTTCTATGGCAGACCCGCCACACCACGCAGCCAGCTCCTCCCGTCCGAGGAAGAGCGCTGGATACAGCTGTTGTTTCCAAAAACAACCTCAAATGCTAGCTGCAAAATAAATCTCAGCAAAAAAGGGAGGAAATTAAATGAATGAAAGTGAACTATTCATCATCTGCTGCTATTTTTCTTGTGTCCCCAAAATCAATAAACTCGAGTGGAGAAAAATACCAGCATTACTCTTTTCTTCTTCCCGTTTTGCACTTGCCCAAAAGCTTTCAATGCACAAGAAAGCAGAGGCTGATTGCTCCATTCACCTTGGTCCCTGCCATGGGCCCAATTCACTGAAGCTATGAGTGCAGTGAAAAACACCTGGAATTTGAACCTAGCCAAGGCAGCAGAAATAATGTGGAGCGTCCCAGGGATTCTGCCCTTGTCTTCTACAAGCCGGAGGGCAGAGAGCTCCTGTTCGGAGACAAGACGACATCGGGGTACAGTCAACAGCTGTGGCCTGACTCCAAAGAATCTGGGAAGATCTAGATCTGAGATAATGTCAGACTGTAGGACCCAGGGGGTTACTTTTCCCATTTGCAGAAGAGTATGTAGGCCTGCGGGTTACAGCAACAGGGCTTAAGAAGAACAAGATATGACAATACCCGAAAACACAACGGCGCTAGTGAAAATGGTGTCAAGTGGGATTTTATTAGCTCTGAAAGCCTATTCGATAAGACACGGTACCTAGGGAAAATAGAGAGGGAACTAAAGACATCAACATAAATGAACCGCTCCCTTGCATCTCTCTCTGAGCCAGGCAGAATGCACGTTCCAACACCACATGGTCCCTTTTGCTCTGACCTTGACCCGTAACTCCGCATGGTAAAATAAAACCAGAGAACTTTATTATTGGGGTAGTTGCCATCCCTCTTTGAGATCTTTAAAGAGAACTGAATATTATGAGAAGTTGCGTTTCACCCCTGACATAGACCTGAACATGTCTTTGGGATTGGCCTCTGGTGTGTGGGACGGGAGTGCGCAGGGTTGGCGACTTCCAGATTGGGATAAAGACTTCTCTAAGTTGGGTCTGCTGTTCTAGAGGATGGGGATCAGCAGCATTGAACACGGCAGCTGTATCCTCCTACCTCAGGGCGCATTTCTTACACCATCAGCTGCCAGGAAGTGCGGTTCTCCTCCTATTGACCCTCTCATTGAGCTGGGCAGAAGCAAAATGTAGCTGATGTCTAGTGCGTTGGAAGGTTCCTCACTGGATGTCTCGTGCCCATGATTTTCATAGAATCATAGAAAATGCAGGTTGGAAAGGACTTCAAGAAGTCGTCTAATCCAACCCTCTGCTCAAAGCAGGACCAACTCCAACTAGATCATCCCAGCCAAGGCTTTGTTGAGACGGGCATTAAAAACCTCCAAGGATAAAGATTCCACCTTTCTGAATACCCTGTTCCAGTGCTTTATTACCCCCCTGAGAAAATGTTTCCTAATGTCTAACTTAAACTTCCCTTGCCGCAACTTGAGCCCATTGCTCCTTGTTCTGTCAACTGCCCCCACTGAGAACAGTTCAACTCCATCCTCTTTTGAACCCCCCCGGTCAGGTAGGTGAAGGCTGCTCTTAAATCCCCTCTCAGTCAACTTTTCTCCAGACTAAATCAGCCCAGGTCCCTCAGCCACTCCTCAGAAATCATGTCCCCCAAACCCTAACCATTTTCACTGACCTCTCCAGTTCTTCCGCATCCTTTCTGTAGTGGGGGCCCAAAACTGGACGCAGGACTCCAGATGTGACCTCACCAGTGCTGAACAGAGGAGAACAGAAACTTCCCTTGACCTGCCGGCAGCACTCCTACAATAGCCCAGGATGCTATTAGCCTTCTTGGCAACAAGGGCACACTGTTGGCTCATATTCAGCTTATTGTCCACTGTCCCACCCAGGTCCTTTTCTGCAGAGCTGCTGCCCAGCCAAGTCAGCCCCAACCTGTCCCGGTGCATGGGATTGTTTTGTCCTAAGTGCAGGACTTTGCACTTGTCCTTGTTGAACCTCATGAGATTTCTTTTGGTCCAATCCTCCCATTTCTCTAGGCCTCTCTGAATGTTAGCTCTATCCTCCAGTGTATTTTACTACACCCCACAGCTTGGTGCAAACTGCAAACTTGCTGAGGATGCGCCCCAGCCTATTTTCCAGGTCACTGTTGAAGACATTAAACAAAACTGGCCCCAGGACTGACCTCTAGGGCACTTCACTTGATACCGGCTGCCAACTAGACATCGAGCCATTTATTTGAGTCCAAGGATCCAGCCAGTTTTTTGTCCACTTTACAGTCCATTCATCCAGCTTTCCTTAGCTTGCTTGCAAGACTGTTGTGGGAGGCGGTATCAAAAACCTTGATAAAGTCAAGGTATATCATGTCTAGTGCACTTCTCTCATCCACAGAGCCAGTTATCTCATCATAAAGGCAATCGGGTTGATCAGGCATGACTTGCCCTTGGTGAATCCATGGTGACTGCTCCTAATGACCTTCTTCTCCTTCAAGTGCTTAGAAATGGATTCCTTGAGGACCTGCTCCGTGATTTTTCCAGGGACTGAGGTGAGGTTCAGGTAGGTCCCTGGATCCTCCTCCTTCCCTTTCTTAAAGATGGGCACGATATTTGCCCTTTCCCAGTTGTCTGGGGCCACCCTCAATCATCACAAATGTTCAGAAATAGCGACCAGTGACTCTGCAATCACATCAGCCAACTCCCTCAGCACCCTTGGGTGCATCCCATCCAGGTGCACTGCTGTATTGCCCTCCCAGCAGATATCAGGGCAACTGAAGTCCCTCATGAGAACCAGGGCCTGTGATCAGGAAACTTCCACCAGTTGTCTGAAGAAAGCTTCATCCACCTCATCCTCCTGGTCTGGTGGACTATAGCACACAACCACCACCATGTCACCCTGTTGCTCTCCCCTCTGCCTTTAGCCCAGAGACTTTCACCAGGCCCATCTCCAGTTTCATACTGGAGCTCTGGGCAGTCATATGGCTCTTTTACACATAAGCACAACTCCTCCTCCTCTGCTCCCCTGTCTGTCCTTCCCGAACAGTTTAGAAACATTTTATTTTATAGAAGATTGCTGGGCGATTAGCACTGTGGGACTACAACGAGTTACTAGCATGGCTTGATTTCTCGAACCTTTAAAGCAAGGAATTGTTTTCCGCACTACTAAACGGTTGCATGCGTTCATGACCACATATGCATTGGGTGGACATGTGCATACCTGCTAGTGATAGGGATGGGTAATGTGATTCATTCAAAGCAAATAAAAAAAACCCCTCCAAAGCTTTGACCAGTTCAGTGGTGTTTGCAGAGCATGTGAATAAACAGTTCAGTTTTTTTCCCGCCCCTCCCTTCATTATATTTTATTTTTATGCACCCAGTTAGTTCCCACAATGCCACCCTGCCCTCCCTTTTAAACCAGCTAACCGCCTCTCTTCTATGCACCCTTACACTTCCAGTTTACTGGAGATACTGGTTGCAATGCTGAGAAAGAGGGTGCTCTAGTATGCTAAACACATGATTGTACTTTTTCAATCGAGCAGTTTATGGGTTAAAGAGTTTTGGCTTGTTATGTAGGTGAGCCGGCCCGGAGTCTACATGAGCCTTTGTTTCCGTATGGCAGGGGGTTTCAAGCTTTTTAAATAAGTGTATCCCCGGGGGCTGGAGATAGAGATGCCTAGGGTCAAAGAGGCATCCTCAAGGATGCTGCAACCCGCCTGCCCACCTGGGTTAGTCTAGTATTATCTCCTGCTCTGTGTTGAAGAGATGCCAGGAACTTTGGCAGAGAAGGGCACGCACAGATGTTATCACAGCGGTACCTGGAGCTTCAGCCAAGACCAGGGCCCAGTGCACTAGGCCCTGCACAAAGACATCACAAGTGATGGGTGGAACGGATCTGGGAATGGCAACCCCATCACCAGGGTCACGGTTCAGTGCCTGCACCATAAGACCATATTTCTTCCAATAAACTTTGATGACGATCAGGTTCCACACATGGAAGTTACCAAAGAAAGGAAGAAGTTGAATGAATGGGTGTCCCTAGCAGATTCTAGCTGCTTCTAGGATGAAGAATCTCAGATAAAGCCAGTTAGGCCTGGGGGAACCAGAGAGGCTCAAGTTTCTGGTAAGCACACGTGTGCCTCCTGGATAAAACATGCCTCTGACATTTTGGACCCGCACTCAAGCTCTGAACCCTTTCTGATCCACCCAGCTCTAGATCTGCACTAAGGCTAGGTGCAGACGTTCAAAAAGCCTGAGGCAGAATCGATTTAAGTTATGCCGTTTTGTGTTTCGTTTAGATGTGCAATGTCTGTACCTAGCCTTAGCGCAGATCTAGAGATGGTTGGATCAGAAAGGGTTCAGAGCTTAAGTGCGGGTCCAAAATGTCAGAGGCATGTTCTATCCAGGAGGCACGCGTGTGGTTGCTCATGTGCTGATCTGCTGTCCTTTTTTCCTCCAGACTCCTGGCTTACTAACCTCACGTGGATTCAGTGTCTCTCATATGCTCGTGTTACTGTAGCCAACAGAGTTGAGTAACACACATGGCCTTTATAAGGTTATTAATTAGAAACTTAAATGGATAGGGAAATTAATAAACCAGGCCCAGTCTCTCCTGCCCTATCTGAGGTCCCTTCCTCACCTGGACAGCGGCATGTGAAATTGTGGGTTGGCGACTTGAACTCCCATTTTCTTGTTCCCCTAGAAAGCCTAGAGTCCTGTTGATTTTAAAAAGGCATCATGTTACCTTCTGCATCTGTTTCAGGCTACTTGAGAAAAGGAAAAAACAAACCAGGACTCATTACATTTCTGTAAATTGTTATCAGGGCCGGGAGTATCGAGAGTCTGAATTTAATTTAGGACGGGGGAAATTTTCATTAGGGAAAGAGGAAAAACCTTGCCAGTGCAATTCTGCCCTTTAACAAAACAATTATTTGTGCAAAGCTCATTGGAAGGGCTGAGTAGGAGTAGGCAATATGCCACGAATTGCTCTGTGTAGTTTCTTTACTCGGGCTCTCCAGCCTGCTTCATCATGGGTGCGTCTACACGTGCCTTTGACTGCACAGTTGGTACTGCACAGTCCCAGCGGTGCATGGGTTGTTTTTGGCCCTACTGCACAGTGCAGGTCAAAACCCCCCTCCACGCTGCTCCCTGGCAGTGCAGAGAACTGAACGTGTAATATGTGGTGCCACAGATGTGTCTGCGGTGCCACATACCGCACAGCCACGCTTGGCGGGTATGGGTGAAGAAGCATTGAAACCAGGGAGTGAAGAGTGGCAAGCTCAGAGAAGAGTTGATTGTAAACCGCTTCAAGAGGCTCCAGACAGAAGTGCGAACTGTGCTGTCTCCACCTCCTCAGCTCTCCGCCACTGATTCATACCTGGAGCTCCCAGCTTTGCTCCGCTGTGATGCTGAGTGGCAAGTTCTCCCTTCTCCCTGCAGTCCAGGGCTGTCTCGACAGCACTCCTCAGTGAAATCTATTTGCATGGGAATACCCACAGCAAGAATTGGGGGTTCTTCCAACCAGCGCTGGCAGGGAGCGACGGGGGAAGGAGAGGGAAGTGACTCCATAACTTCCAGGCCAAAAACGCACCCGGGAAGGTCACATTTGCACCAAGAATAATTGCAAGCAGGTAGCAAGATAGAGAGCCTGAGCGCAGGGTTAGTGAGGGGAAACAGATGCAAAAATCGAACAAGCTGTGCCACTTGCTCCAAAATATGGCATTACCCAAGGAGCAAGGAATGGTTTATTCTTGTTTATTAAATGATTATAATACCTGGTGCCTTTCATGCAAAGACCTTAGACCATTTAGCCAATACATTAATTCATTGCATTACTTTCTGTTTCTACATGGATTCTATTGCAATACGAGGTGCTCTCCACATCTCCGAGGTAGGTTGGCACTGTTGTCTACATTTTCCTGAGAGGCAAACTGAGGCACAAAGAGGAAACATGGATTTGCCAATGGTCAGGCAGATATCAGGACAGAGTTCTGCCTGGCTGTGTGCTCTCACCACTGAACACCACCACCTGCCATGTGGTGGCATTTACTAGTTGCCCTAGCCAAACTAGGTTAGGGCAGTCAAGTTCTGCTCCTGACCAGCTCTGGCCGCAGAGCACCTGAGCCCGGATCAGGTCTCACTAGAACAATGGGAAATTTCTGAAGCACATTTTCCTCCTGGGGGGGATCTCACTTCACTTCAGGTTCAGACACAGAGGGACACCGAAACCAGGAAGTTAATTAAGAGATAATGCCTGTGAGAAAATTGAGCTGGTTGTACACTGCTTGACAAGCTTCCAGGCAGAGGGGAGATGTTTATTTTCCCTGTACTTCATCAGCTCGCCATCACCGCCCACAGAAACCGGTGGCAGTGACGGAGTGGCGAGCAGCGACCGCCTGCAGAAGCTGGCGTTGGTGGCAGCCAATCTCGGGGGGGGGGGGCACATGCCCCACCTGTACCCCTCTACCAGTCGCCTATGCTTGATAAGGTTATATTCTGGAACTGTATTTCATTTAGACCAACGGGCTGATGGAGATTTGATTATTCTGTACTTCAGAGAAGCCTGTGATAAGATGATAAAACCTGGGTATTTATGGTTTTACTATTGTTCTGATCCAAAAACTATGCATCAGAAACTAACTACCAACTATAAGTAGCAGAATTTGTTCTGCTCCCAAATACACGTAGCAAAGCAGAGTTCTTGTGGTGCGAACAGGCAGAGCGTGAATGGCCAAAACCAGTGCTTATGCTCAGTAAGGCACAGAAAAAATGGTTCAAATTAGTTTTGACCCAACTTTTGATCTTTTTGGGTAAGCATTTGTGCAAATGGAACTTTGTTCACAAGGATGTTTACAGACAGCAAAGCACAGGGAATGCTTGTGCAAATCTGCTTGCATGTGAGCATTACTGGTGTAAGGGTTACAAGGTTCCTTGGGTGAATTTGATATCTTTTATTAGACCGACCCAAATGGTTGGAGAATAGTTATTAAGCAAGCTTTCGGGTTCGAAATCTGGTGTAAGGGGTGGCATTCATTACGGGTTTGAGAGACAGTCAGAAACCTGAAATGATTTTGTCAATGTTGTGTGAGGGGGAGGGAGGAGGGCAGGGGGAAGCCAGGCAGACCCTGCTGTGTCTGCAAATCTCTGCCAGAGCTCCAGCCAGGGAGCAGAGGGGAGGGGCCAGCCCAGCCCAGACAGCATGCTGGGATGCTGGGGGTGTCTGGTTTATCTTACACCAGCAAGGGGCCTGGCACAGATGCCATAAACTAGTTTGAGCCAAATCAGTTAAGTCTGATACTACATTCAACCAGGTTTATCTCAAACCGGTTTCAGCCATTTTCAAACTGGTTTATGTGCACTGAACATCTGCT
>JAGPOW010001614.1:2294092-2307034 GCA_030014935.1 Caiman crocodilus
TTTCCAGGGGGTGCACAGCCAATCTCAGGGGGCGCGCGTGCACCTGCGTGCGCCCCCGACACGTTGCCAATGTAGCCGAGACCTCATCATTGGGGATCACTGGAACAAATCTTGCATAGTGCAGCATTCATAGGAGACTACTGTTAAAAAAGGGGGCGGACAACCTTCAAGCGTGATCCCATAGCACGTATTCGCATCGCCATGCTAAGCAGCTTCCAAACAACAGATTGGCATGTGCAGTCCTCACCCTCAGCCCTAGATTTTGAAGGCAGAAGTTGCTATAAAAAAGTGAGGAGCCCTACGCTCCCTCAAGATCTAAGCAAACGTATTTTCAAACCCCAGCGAAGGTGTGAAGCAAGAGCCTGCTGTGTCAAACCATGTTCTGCTACCCCAGGGAACGACTATTCCCCCAACTCTGTTCATCCGTTCAGTCAGTACAGTGTCACCGCTTCACTCACGGGTGTCACGCTTTCATACGTGCTCAGCGTACCGATCTCAGCTATCCTGGATATTTTCTTTCTGCACAACACGCCCATCTCCAGCTGAGATTTGGAGAGGTCAGATCATCACCGAGGAGCTCCGAGCCTGCAGAATGCATTGCACCCTGATCACATACTAACGACGCAGCTGGCTCAGACTGACCAGGTTGCCCGCTCCGGAAGAGAAGAGCGCTCAGTCTTATATGTAGCTTCAGTAGGTTGAACCCGGGGTGGAGGGAGAAAACCTCATTACAGCAGCCAAGGAGAGGAGGCAAGCTTTGGGAGAGGTGCTGTGCTGCTCCTTCCTTTAACCACCAGCTCCAGGCCGACGCAGCTAAGAATGGCGACGGCAGGGAATTTTCTTCTTTCCTCCGCTTTCATCCTCCTCCGCTCTCCCTGTCACTTTTTATGCAGCAGCACAGGCCGTAACCTTTTCAGAAAGGCAATTTCCTGCAGTCCCAGAGGAACGGCTAAGCCTGACAGCAAAGTAAGAACTGCTAGAGGCAACCAAGTTCATAATGGGCTTTGAGGATTACACCGTGTCAGATCAGCTCCTCCGCTCACACCCCTCGCCTGTTAGACGGCTGCAACCTGCCTTGTAGCTTCATGCCTACAAATGGCACATCTTGGGGGGAAAAAAAAGGGTGATTTTAGTCGCTTTTACTTAGCGTCTGCTTTTTTTGACATTTTATTTTTAAATGTTTCTATAGCAAAATGCCTTGTCTCGAAACAGGGCAGAAAGAGTCACTGCTGAATACAGATACTGATAGTGGGTCTAGATTGAGAGACTGTGTCCCAACATAGGATGACTTTCCACCCGGCACATTCAATTACTTAAATCATCACCCTGAAGTACCCAGTACCTTTTATCAGGACCCAAGTGGTACCAGGCCCTAGAATGGGTGGAAGCAAAAGTCCAGCCCAGTCACAGAAGCTGATAGTGAAGAGCTTATGGGACTTGCAACAGGATGGAAGCCAGTTCATACTGATTCAAAAGGCCTGTGGATCAGAGTGGCAAAAAGAAAAGAAACTAGTCTAACCCCCCAAATATCACACACAAACACATCATTGTAAACTTTGCTTGTCCGGGGACCCAGGACATTCCTGATGAGGAAAGCCAAGGCGGTTCTGACCTTCAAGGACAAGTCACTTCAAGGACTCTGTTATTTCCATCAGTAGGCAAAGTCTCCAAAAAGCTGCATTAAAACAAAATCTTCCCTATTGCACCAACACCTTGACTTCTGAGGCTCATCCTGAGCTCCAGATAAAATATTGCCGGCTCAGACAGGGAGGCCGGCCCATGAGGCTCTGCTATGAATTAAATAAGAAATGCTACCCCTAGGCTCTCTTGCAGCATTTTCAGCAGCGGATCTCAAAGCATTTACAAAGGTGGGCAGAACAGTTATCCCCCCAAACAGTCAGAAGATAAAGCTAACGTTTCTCGCGAGCCCAGGGGATGCTGGAATTGATAGCTAACAATGCTCCAGGAAGACTAGCTCATTTTTAAGTTGTATTATAGATGCAACTCTGGGGTTTTAGCGCTGGGTTTGTGGCTGTGAAAATGCCAAGTTTTTCGGGGCACAATTCATGGGCACTTTTAGAAAGCCGCATTTGGCCAAAGTTTTGGAAGGATTGGTGGTGTTGGCTGCTGCCTTTAAAAGCTACATCCCTGGCTTTGCAGCAGGAGATGTGGTCTTCAGAGGTCCTAAAAAAGCATTTGCTATTATTTGAGTAGCCACTGCTTGGGCCTTTATTCATCACGTGTGCCCAGCTGAAAACCCCAGCACAGGAGCTCCTCCCAAGGAGCTGCCTCCTGCTCAGTCTCAGGGCTGTTAAAAGGTGATGGACGCGGCCGCTGAATTCTCCGGCTCTGCTTTGCCTGGTCCCTTCCTGTCTTTTGCTGCCCTCTGCCGACTGTTGCACTATTCAACTAAATGCAGGAGGCTGGTTTTTCAAACGAAGCCCTTGCTACACAAAGAAATGCAAAAGTCTAGCAGTCTTGCTTCAGAAATGGAACCTTTTATTAGAGCAACTAAGAAATTGCAAAAATATATATATATTTTGCAAGCTTTCAGGCTCAGGGAAAATTAAAGATGGCAAAAAGACCCCGTAGGTAGGAAATAGACTTGATTCTTCCACAGAGGAAGCTGGAGAGGGAAATCTGTTCCTCTGGGTCCCTGAGAGGGTCTTTGTGAGTTGTTCTGAGTTGCTCTTTGCTGTGCAGATCAGTTGGGATGCCTTCCCTGGCCATGGGAGGTGGCAGGCGGGGAAGAATAAAACACTTTCTGGTCGTTCAGCAAGGAAGTTTCAAGTCTAAAATCAGCTAAAATTCATCACCTTCCCCGTTTCAGGGATGTAGCCACATTGGTCTGAACCAAGTGTTCTGGATTGCTGCATTTCTTTTTGTCTCAGACCAACACAGCCACCAAATCCCATACTACACAACACTTCTAGGGGCTCTTGATACTCACGGGAGTTGGAATTTCCCCACCTACATCAAGGTCATTTTCTTGTGCCCATTTGCTATTTTCCTTCCTTTCCCACATAAAAGACGGAGGAAAAAATATTTTCTGTAACTTTTCATCCACTTTAATATTTCTATTCCTGCAAAAACCTCTCTTCCCCCCCAGGTCATTTGTTATCTTCTGGCTTTTCTGCTGCAACAGATTTTGACCTTGTATTCTATATTTACCGTTTTTCTCCCCGTTTCACTTTCCTCCCATTACCGCGCTCTTCCCATTCTACTTCTGCCTCCCTTGAGTCAAGTGCTGAGCAGCATATTCAGCTCATCCACTGAGAGCAAGCACAGAACATTATGGAGAGTCGGTGAACTGTAAACAGCAGTTACTATCTAAAGCAGGGGTGCCAAATGTACAGTCCACAGAGCTGCATCATCTGGCCCATAGCGCTTGTAGAGGGGCCAGAAATTTAAGGGCAGAGTCTGCTGCTGAAATCCAGAGCATGGAGTCCTGCTGGGGATGGATGTTGCTGGTGGAGGGATGTGAGCAATGGCTGCATTAGCCCTTGCGGTCACCCCGGCCCTATCTGGAGCTAGCCTCTGAGATGGGGTGAGTTTGATGCCCCTGATCTCAACCTTGCACAGAAATGGAGAGCAAAGGCCCAGAACTGTTGTGCCTCAACACCAAAGGCAACCCTCAATGGTTACTTATAAGAAATGTTGCACCATTTGACAGTAGCTGCAAGTTCTTACTCTCTTCCTAGGCCAGCGGCTAGAGGGCAACATCATACTCACAGGGTACGTCTACATGTGTGCATTTATTGCACAGTACGGGCACATATCTACACTCACGTGCCCACACTGTGCAGTAAATATGGTGACGTACGCTGACTTGAGCATCGATTTGATACCCACATCATGCAGGAATTAAATTTACACCTGATTAGTTACTGCACAGTAACGCATGTGTAGACCTGTTACTGCACAGTAACATTGTGTGTGTGGACTGACTTGAGACCAACTTTAGTTCCAAATCAGTCCACACACAGCGTTGATGCGCTTTAACCTCTGCACATGTACATGCTGGCCTATTCCCGCTTACTGCGCAGTAAATTTAAGCCGGTGTAAATGCACATGTAGACACGCCCACAGAGGAAATCAAAGGGCCGAGTTCTGCTATCTTCTCTGCATCTAACTGGCAGTTCTCCAACCCCATGTCAGCATTTTTGGCACTGATGCAGAGTTTCCAATTCTGTTACATCTGCAATGCATGCGTGCATAGAGTGGACACATAGGGCAGGTTATGAGTTGGCTATGTGCACCCATTGTGGAGATGTATGAGTGTGTAAGTTGTGAAAATGAAAATGTAGCTGGAAAGACCTGCATGACTAATGTGTGTGTTAGGTGGAGAAGGGCCCTCCTATGTTTTAGCACCAGTAGCTGAGTAGTTAAGGCCCTTGCTCAGGAAGTAGCAGGCCCAGGTTTCAGGCCTCACTTTACCCAGAGTGGGTTTAAACCTGTGCCTATAACATCCCCGTATAGCCCTATAATGGCCATAACACAATACAAGCCTTTCTCCAGCTTTTTTTTTGAGGCTGGATCTTGAAGCTGGACCCTGTACCACACGGGAGGACCATGTGGTAGAAGAACCATGAGGGAGGTATGTGTATGTAGAAGGAAGTTGGAATACAGACCAGGAACTCATTTTGGGCCACAGTAAGTGTAAATCAACCATAAAATAGGTGTCAGAGAGACAGGTTGAGATATGGGCCCACAGTAGTGAAACAGCTAAAGATGGAGACCAAAAGAGAGGAATTCCTGTTGAGTCACTGAAGGATGAATGGAGACATTACAACAGAACAAAGAACGAGATGGCCATGACACCAGTTGGGACCAGGTGTCAAAGTAGGAGCATGTGCCCAGAAGTAGCAAGCAGGCCAAGGAGGATGAAGACAGCAAACAGGCCTCGAGTTCTGGCTAGGAAAAAGTTGCTAGAGGTTTTAGAAAGAGTAGTTTCAGTGAATGGGAGAGGATGAAATCAGATGGCAGGGACTCAGTAGAGAGAGTCAGAGGAGGGTGAAATGGTTTTAAGTGCCATTCACTCACTTCACAGGTGAAGGGACGGAGAAGACAGGAGAGGGGTCAGAAAAGCATTTTCTGTCAGTCTAAAGGACCTGACGTAGAGCGATCTATTGGGAAGCTCCCAGTGAACTGGGGCCTCAATCCTGGGTGCCACTGCAAGATAAAATTGAAATACAAAACAACCTACTATTCCTTAAAAGCTGGTGGGATGCCAGTCCCAGCTCTGCACATGGACACCTGACTCGAGACCTGGATCCCAGCTTTCTCTAGTTACACCAGTAACAGTGTGCAGGTGCCACCCTGGACACTTCTGAATCTGCCAAACAGCATCGCCTTGTTTAGAAAAGGTTTGTCAAGGCAGGGAGGGAAGAGATCGTCCAAGATGGAACATGCTGTGTCACAAGACTTAAATCTGCGTGCTTATACTTATAGAAGATCTTTGAACTTTCTCCTTCAAGCGGCAACATTACACCCAAGCCATCCAATTCTTAATTATTACTAGCTTCCATGGATTTTGTAACTTGTTATTGTTGTGCTTTCCCCCGAGGTTGATCACGTCGTTCTGCTAAGATGGTAAGGCTTGTCTTTTAGCCTGGGCTTTGAGTCAACCCGGAGGGGAGGTTGAGTTCATCATCAGCACAGAGCAAAACTAGCTCTGTTTTTATATTCCTGCTCAGAGATCATGACAGTATGACCGGGCCAACGGCTATTCAGGATTTCAACTCCATCTGGGTCCTTTGCACCTGACGTAACTAAAGCACATATTTGTTCCTAAAAATAATTCCTGTTACCCCTTTATGTACCTAAGAACATTTCCCCAGCTAGCCTGCATTAGGAAGTTGTGGGGGGGGCTACAACTGATATCTATGACCCTGCTGATGAACACGGAGGGTAGATATAGATACCGATACTCTTGACCTTCCACAGAAAGGAGATTGGAAAGTTAAACAATCTAAAGGAAGTCTTTGCTTCAAACACCGGGGTATACAGATGTATGTGTAACTTGGATGGGGTGTTGGCTGGAGCCGTGTTGGTCTAAGGACAGAGGCTGCCAAGATTCATTGGGTAAATCCGATATCTTTTATTAGACCAACTGAAATAGGTGGAAAAATGCTTCTCCATCTTCCTCTGCCTGAAGAAGGGTGTTTGTACCCAAAAGCTTGCAAAGAAACATTTTTCCAATTAGTTCTGTTGGTCTAATAAAGGCTATTGGATTCACCCAAAGACCCATGGCTCCCTAATTTAGATGGGGTCTTTTGCTTGCTAATTCACCGACTGAAGAAGTATGTAGCCTGGCATCCTCTCAGCAAGGTTGGTTGTGTTAAAAGTCTGAGTACAACGCCCCAGGAACAAAAGGAGCATTGGATGCTTATTAGCACACAAGCGAATTGCCCATCAAGAGTTAACTGGGGGTGGGGGGCAGGGATGGAGGGGGGGGAAGCTTGCTAACCTTATCCCTAACCTTAACCACCCCTGCAAGCCGCCACTGCCCCCCAGAAGCAGGGGTGGGGGGAAGCTTGCCCTGCCATCCCCTCTGCCCCCCTCCGAAGGCATCCCATGCCGCCACCAACTCCAAGGGTGCTGGCCTCACCCCCTCCTCTCCATCCCCACCATCACGGAGGGGCTCCATCACCTCCAGCCAGCAGGGCCAAGGGTGGGGAAGGGGGAAAGACCATCTAGTTCAAAATGGGCATGCTTTATTTACATGGGCATCATAATAAACGGACCCAGCTGAACAGCCGTCCCCTACTCACTTATAACTGATACCAACCTTTCCAACATTTGGTGAGCTACTATGCATTAGAAGTGGGTTTGAACACAAAACCCATATATGATGCCCTGTAATTGCTTGGAAGTTTGAATCCATTTCAGGAGTGAATCCTTGCATCCTCCATTACAAAAAGTGAACACAACTGCCTGGTATGCAAGTGAAAATCTCAAGTGTGGCACGCCAAGAGCATTTACAGTAATGCAGGTTACAATGAAGAGAGCAGAATCCTTGGTTCAGGGCATAAAATGGACATTGGCAGTGGGCAGGAAAAGAAATTATTGCCCTCATTAGTATTTTACAACTGACCAGGTTTATTACAGACTCCTTCACTGCCTTTGTAGCCCCAGGTGCCGATTGCTGCCTGGATTTAAAATACTGAGCTAGGAGGACAAACAATGTGATGCTAAGTGCCAGGCTGTAGGACAACGGGCCGGCCGGCCTGCCCAAAAGTTTGATTCTATCTGGTAAATTGCTGTAAGCCATGAAATGAGTTGCACCCGAAGCTTGATCTGATACCGCGGTTTTTTTCCAGGCTAGTCAGGTGCAGCCTGGTTCAGTTTGCACTGCCTTCTCAGGAGAGGCCTGAGGCTGGCCTTGAAGGAATGTTGCAGGTCGGGATGGAAGTGCAGAACAACCCTAGGTGGAGGAAATGACTCTCTGCCTGTTCAAAGTAGGCTGGGTTCCAGCTTAAAGCTGTCAAAACACAACTGTAGACCTCTAGTTCATCAAAAAGCAACAAATCCAAAGCCTTGGACTCTATACTACTAAGAACAATGTTAAACAATGACTACAGCAAAGGACTCAGCATGCTCGATTCTTCACCCTGGAGCAAAATGTAGATAGGACTCACCCAAGATCCCTCTTGAAAACTATCATCTTGACTTTTCCCAGCCAAGATGAGCTTGATGCTGAAGCACATCTTGGTTGGGAAAGGTCAAGGTAATAGGGATCTTAGGTGAGTCCTAGCTAAATTTACAACAAGCTACCTATTTTTGAAATGAGTCCTGCAGGCAACCCAATTAGCTTCTGCAGCAACCTTTGCTGATGCTCGCTAACGGCTTAAAGAAGAGGTAGGCAATTATTCCAAGCGGAGGGCCACTTATTGAGTTTTAGCAAGCCATCAAGGGCTGCATGACAGGCAGCCAGGAGCAGATATATATTAATTTTCTAAATTTTTAGGGGCCCCGTTGGCCAGGCAGAATGGCATCTGGCCCGCAGGCCACATTTTGCCCACCCCTGGCTTGGAGGTTAACGAAACGGTGTTAGTCAATTCTGGGCAGATCCACAGCTAGTGTTACGGTAATTTATTCCAGCTGAGGAGTCTGGCAATGACCAAAAGTAGTTACCACCTAATGGCTGTTCAAAATTTATGTGAAATGAATCAGTCAATAATATTCTGTACAACTAGCAAGCTAAAAAAAAAAAATCAATGCAATATTCTGTATAAGTCATAAGTTAAGGAGACTCTGAGAAGGTTTCATGGCAATTAATCTAAATATTCTTCACTGACCTCATAGCAGGAGCAAACTAAGTACACAAATCAGATATATCTGTGCTTTCATTTGCTTCACTCAGCCCCAGTATAAAACTATGGAGAAAAGAGCTTTGATTAAACTATACATAATTAAATTAGATCATCCACAGACGATCAAATCATATTAGGCTCACTTATCCAGGCTCAGGCAAACTGAAATCCTTAATATTATCTTCAGCAAAAACCGCTTGGGACTGCCAAGTTCACTTCTGCTGTCAATTCTCTGAGACATATGATTTTCCATCAAAAAAAAAAAAAGTTTGGCCTTTTATTTGTCACGATAAACAGAGGGCAATTTTGAAACAGAAAAATCTTAGCGTGGTGATCATTTTAAAAGGCTTCAGCTGATCTACAGCTGGATATATAGCAGGCATTGCGGTCCTTTGGATCCATTCGGAGGCATGGACACACATCAGGTAGCCTGTTCTTAGGAGGTTGCGGGCTTTGATTTACTTGAAGCCTCTGTTTTGTTTTTTATAGTTTTTGAGCAGGGCTCTGTTTGCTGCAGTTCAGGTTTTCAAGCCACCAATCTTTTCACTTACTCCACTTAGGTCCTTCTCTTTGCCCTTTGCTCGCCCCATTTATTTTGCTCACAAGCCATTCGGGGTCATAAACCATTCAGGGTACATGCCACCTGTTTGAACAGAGGCTAAGCAGTTGGCTCTCGACAGTACCATAATGCAACCAAGGCATGCTCGTCCTCATAGTAATAAGGCCTGATTTCCAGCTCGGGTTTTGTCACTGAGCTAGCCAATGTGTTTGCCATCCAATGAACGATGTGATCTCCCACTACGCACAGGTCACAAACTTTGCTCTGTATAGATATGTGCATCGCTTAGTTCCAGTGTTTCTATGCATCTCTTGCATGTGAAGTTTCTTTTGAAGCTGGATCTCAACCCACCACTAGTATGCGTGGAAAATTTTGCAAAAATGCTATTTTCCGCGGGTTATGCATGGGTGTGGGTTATAGGTGCGAAAATACGGTAACGCCAAATATGGTTTTTTTGATCAACTCTCATTTGGAAAGAGCCTAAGTAGCCTTAGTAGCCTTCCCCCGCATGGTGGGAAGCTCTTTTTGGACACTATCATGGTCACTAAGTGAGTATACCCAATTCCTTTTTACTCCTTCTACTGCATGTGCACTTCCAGGCAGGTAGCAGGGAAAGAGCTGGGGTTGTGCTGCCCCAGTCCCCTTCCCGGCAATACTCCTGAGTCCAGTGCAGCTGTTTGCAGCCTCCCAGCTGCTTGCAACAGCAGGCCCGGGCTCTGGGCAGCTGCACCAGGGGCCGGGGCTGTGGCACTGGCTCTGCCGTGGCAGCCTGGGGGTGCCCGGTGGGAAGGGGGCTTGGGGCAACACAACCCCAACCCCACCCCTGCTGTCCACCCAGAGGTGCGCGTGCACCCACTGCCAGCACCAAGGATCGGGCCCCTCATGCCTCCCCCACTCGCTGCTTCAGGCACGCCGAGTCAAGCATGGGTGGAGGTTGGGGTGTCTTTGGCACTCCAGCCAAAAATGTTGCTGAGCCCATTCCAGGAGGATCTGCAGTCCGCTAGCAGCTGCTTTTTTGTGGCCTGGGGCCCTTTTATGTCATGCAGTTGTTGGAAGCCCATTTCCCTCGATACATCTGGAGGCTAGAAAGACTCATCTATGTTAAAAAAAAAAGGGGGGGGTGAGGTGCAAGTTGCATTGCATCCTCAGACCTGCTGTATGAGATCAGCCTACTCGGCATCCTCTCACAAAGACCGACCCGGACTCTCACTCGAGATAAAGGTGAAATACTGCCGCGAGCAATTATGGACTAACCTAACCACTGGGCAAGTTTCCTCCAATCCTGGAAGTTGGGGGGGGGGGGAACCAAGATTAAAATGTGGTTTTTGGCCTGTCTTCTGATTTTTTTTTTTTTTTTAAACTTCCCTGCTTGCCTCCAGCATGTGTGAGAAAATTGCAGTGTTGTCATTTCATAAATTTATAACCGATCTTGGCCCCTGCTACAGAAACTCTTGCTAGAACCTGGGAATATCTTAAGATCTAAAAGGCGATAACGTGGACAAGGGCCCTAAGGTGTTAAGCTAAATGAAGCTGTGTTAAAGTTGAAGCAGTTTTGCTACCTCTGTGCTGTTCCTGGCTTGTCCACGCTAACAATTAAACCCTGGCATGCGTCCCTCCTGGGCGCTGTAAATGCTCTCGGAAGAGGAAGCAGGCTATGAATACGACAGCTTGCTGCAAGGCTGGGCCAGGTTGCTGATGGGCTAGAAGAAACGGGCTTCCCTCCTTGCATCTGGAAGGTGGGGAGGCAGGATTTTGATTTTTTTTTAACTCTGCTTACATATGTCGGTTGTATCATCTGGACCCTGACAGTGAAGGGGGAGAATTAAATTCTGAGAATTTAAGCAAGGCTCAGATGCATTGGGAAAAAAAATCTGCTGAACCAAGGCTGTCATGACTGGTCTTTGCTACTTAACACATGTTGGCTGCGAACACATCCATCTTCAGCTAGGCAAATGCGTCTCTAAAAATTAGACACCACAAAAGTACTGAAAACTTGGGTTTAGAAAGTATCATGTTGTAGTGGATAGTTCCAATTCCTCTAACCCTAAGTAACCCTAACCCATTCACTGCACCTGTAATCACCTACCTCCTGACCTTCAGCACCTTGTTAATCCAGCCCTGGTTCCCCACATAGTTGTGAAGGTGTGCATCGTTCTGGGCTGGAGCTTCTACCCCGTGCCCCTCCATTTCAGCCTTGAGGCAATGATGCACGGTGGATGCCCAATGTGCTTTTTATGGCCTTTAAGCATGGTATGCAGTTAATACATCCACCCTGAAAACAAAATCCTGGGAGAAATAGGTAGCTGCTATAAAAATGAGATCTGCTCCCTCAAGCCTCACCCATGAAGCCACCCCGAAGTAGGCTGGGATCAACTAAACAAAACCTGCACGCACAGCCCTGTCGTCAAAGAATGTGGCTACTGTTGGACAAGTCCAAACTGGATGCAGTCACCTCCCATGCTAAGGCTGCAAGCAGAACCTCAGCAGAATGCGAGCTATTCTCTTGTTCTGCTCACATTTTTTTGTTTGCTCATTTCAAGTTCAACTGCTCCAGGAGTCTCCTCCTCCAATAAAATACATCAATTATACACTCTTGGCGGATGACTCACACTGGAGAAAACAGACGCATCAACTGAAAGGACTCCGGGCAGATTGTCATACTGCAAAGGTCACTTGGGGAACTTGCACAAGATGCTTATCAAGCCTATCCCCAGTGATGCGCTACATACTACAAGCGTGTTTGGTGTTTCTCCTTTATTGCATGAATGCCGGAGGCTCGGGTAGCGGGGCACGGTGAGCTCCCGCAGGCAGTGGTGGGGCTGTTGGCAGTGGGAGCATGGTGGCAGCAAGTGGGGAGCTCCGGCAGGCAGATGCAGCACTGTTGCCGGTGTGGGAGGGTGGCAAGTGCCAACCCGTGGTCAGTGACCACCCGCAGACACCACTAGCAGTGTTGGTGGAGACCAGCAGCAATCGCGGACCACCCACAGATGCCAGCAGCGGTGTTGGCGGAGGCCAGGAGCGATCGTAGACCACCCACAGATGCCAGTGGAAATGTTGGTGGCAGGGGGGGTGGTGAGCGGCGACTGCCTGCAGGTGCCACCGACAGTTTTAACAGCGCCTTTTTGCAAGGGATGCACCACCACGCTGAGGGGTTTGCACATGCACCCGCGTGCACCCCCTATGCCTCGCCAATGCTTTATTTCCAGCTAAAATTGAAATAAGAAGGATGTGCTGAAGTTAAACACAATGTAACCAAGTGCAGTAACAGCCCTGTGTAAAAGGGCAGTGGACATTAGACATTTGAAAATGAAATTGCCCACATAGGCTAGGGACAGAAATTACACGTAAACTGGTATAAGTGGTCAGACACCAACTCAAATTTGCGACACAACAAAAGTTCAATGCACATAAACTGCTTTCAAAATGGCCAAAGCTGTTTTAAGATAAACCTGGATGGATTCAGTATCAGACTTAACTGATTTAGTTTAAGTCCGTTTATTGCATTTCTGTCCCAGATCCCCTCTAGATTCAAGTTAACTCACAGTCCCCCAGCATCCCGGGATGATTTGCACCTCCCCAGCAAACCCACGCTTGCAGGGTGGGTAGACTAGCCTTGGCCAAAGCTGTCTACTTCAGCTCAGGAGGGAGGCACCCCTCGGCTTCTGGTCTTGGCCACTGCAGGCATGTGGCTACATTTCTGGATTCAAAACTGAATGTCTGTTCACATGCTTACTGGTTCAATCTATGTGGTTTGAACTAACCTGTGAAGATTGAATCAATTCAGCCTTAGGCTTTTTGATTGTCTGTAAATAGCTGTGGGGTAGGTACTGTGGGAGATTTTCATTTTCTAACTGATTGCATTAATGACTCACTTCAGTGACACTGCTTTAAAATATGCAGTGCAAAGGAACTGAAGAAAATAATGAACCTATATTAGGAAATACTGTAAAGGCCACAAATGGCAATACCAGTATCATAGTATCATAGTACCTAGGGTCAGAAGGGGCCTAGAGCAGGCCATCTAGTCTGACCCCCCGCCAATGGCAGGAAATGAGTGCCAGGGTCACA